>JACJUY010002991.1:14256-94198 GCA_014220935.1 Platorchestia sp. MABIK | reverse complement strand
CCCCAGCCACCACCCACTTCCCCAACCACCACCCACTTGCCCAACCACCACTTATTTCCCCAATCACCACCCATTTCCCCAACCACCACCCACTTCCCCAACCACCACCCATTTCCCCAACTGCAGGGGATGCGAAGCAATAAACTGCTCAGGGCGCCGCAATGCAGCTCTCCCTCTCCCTCGTTTTCTGGGGCTGGAACCAAGTCTGCTAGATTGGCCTTTTTCTTAGCCAAAATTCTCCTACTTATCCAATTTTATAAGCTAAATTTTGGTCATAAATTGGGCTCAGTATTGTTAATCCCGCGGCGATATGTACATATATTTTTTTGCGTAAATATTTTCTGATTTGGCTTCTCTGTAATTAAAATTTGGGTGAACAGAGCACTGAACTCCATGAAATCTGCAACAATATTGTCGGATTTTGGCTGTTTTGGATTGTCCACATTGTGGGATTTTACCCCGAGAATAACTGATTTGACAGCCCTGAATAGAATACAAGTGAAATATTTAGTTCGTGATTGCACAGAATGTTTTGTCTGCGGTCGGTTTCAGAGGCATGGAGAGCAAAGAGTTTCTTACTTTAATATGAGTGGAGTTACGCTTTAGCAGAACGTTTGTACCTTATTTGAATTTGAGTACTTTATTAAATAAGTCTCTCATTCTGAAATGAGCCGACAGAATGTCGTTTGCACTTTATTTGAATTTGAGCACTGTATTTATTGAGTTTCTGACTCTGATATGAGCCGTCAAAATGCCGTTTGGACTCCACTTGAATTTGGGCACTATGCCTTGTTTAGTTAATTTTTGACTTTGAAATGAGCCGTAAGAATGTATTCGCAATCAAGAGTTGAGCAATATCCGATCTATTGACATCAGCGCTACAAATACTGCTGGTGCATCATTGTGAAACATTTCCCGCGTTTTGGGTCGTATGTGTACCAATAGGTAAATTACTCATTCTCGTCCCGGTATGAGTGAATGACACTTCATCTCTTTCGCAACCTTTTCATAAAATAACTGTTATCATACGAAGTGAAATATTTTCGTGCGCTTGTATTTTTCATTTTTCTTCGGAAGGATAAAAATGTATTTAAGCAGTGAAATCTATTTCTCAATTCTGTTACTTACAACCTAACCAGACAAAACTGTTAACAACCGCGGAAACGCGGTGAGCGTGTTAAGATGAGTGAGTCGTACCTTAGTTGCTGTCAAAGGTACCGTTTACCGCATCGTTTTTTTCTATGGTAATTAAAAGTTGCACCCTATTTACGTCCGGCCGTCATTATCGCGTAACTTAGTCCCGTAAGTTGATGTAGAATCGAGTGATCCCATAAGTTTAACTACGCATCTTAAAGAAAGATAACACTGACGGAATTCTAGCTGGATCTTCAATTCATAAAATCATTGTCGAGACCTGGACAATTTTAGGGTGGAGTACGATTTTTTTGGGATCCGAGCTAAGTTCAACATTTGACAACCGTAGTGTGAGAAGTGCTTCATTCCATTTCGGCACCTCGACATGAGAAATTTTTAAAACGTAGAACTCTGTCCCTCAGAATTGGGTTTTGGTGTTTCTTTTCGAAGAGTTCATTAATACTATAAGGAGCATAAAAATTTATGGACAAAATCTCAGTTGTCTTGCATTTGATCACTTCTAAAAGTTTATGTGAAGAACATACTTTGCATTTCTTGAACACTTTCCATGAAAGCTGTTTAGCTGGGAATTTGAAGACTTTCAAGGGCGCTAACCCTGTCATTTAAAATAAAATGAGCAAATTATAACAATGTGCCATAAATTATTGAATTTGTTATTGTAAGAAAAGGTGTGCAATAATATAATTATATTTAAACAGATAACAAGCTTTAAAGAAAGGGGATATCACGGGTATTTTGCGCTAACTTCGGCCATCATCAGTATTCTCGAGGGCTCAGTTTGGGCGAGCGAAACTTCAGTTTGCAAGAGACGTGCCGGTGTGCAAGTCGTTAAGAAAAAATCGTGTCAGAACTTTTAGATAAAAATGAGAAAAACAAACACGGAGACTAGAGAACTCAAAGTTAAAAGCGCATATAGTTGGGGTGCCAATGATAAGTTCTACATCGCTTTCGCCGGAGTTTTTAAACACTTTTAAGGCTCGAGTTTAAAGGGCTTTAGTGGGAACTGAAACATCGCTCTTTACATTTCTGCCCAAGCACCAGAAAAATTTATTACAGCGTGTGTAATTGGGGCACAGAAAATTTTACAGGAAAATCCTTGCAAAACTTATATTAAACCGCCGTTTTCCAAGTTTTGGCCACCCAGTCATATTTTTTCGCCGGACCATTTATGATTTACCTCAAGAATAGCCCCTGTACTTGGCTGCTAAAATCATAAATGCTCGTAAGAAAATTTGACTGTGTATCGACGTAGAGTATAAAATATTTCAAGCATTAACCGTTTCTGCTGGTAAATAAACGCAGTTCATGGTCAAAAGTTAAATGGAGACACAAACACACATTAACACGTGCATTTCTGATAGTGACATAAACAAATTAAAATCCCGTTCTTCTGTGTAAAAAAAAACAGCTGCATAGTTATTCCACACTTTATAGGACCCTCACACCGAACTTTTTCTTATGTTTGTGAAGTCATTGAAAATCATGGAGAAGGCTCCGGAGCTCATGAAAGCTTCCTTTGTCAAAGGTTGTAACTTCCCGGCGAAGTTTGTGAGCGCTTCATGGAGTTTAGCGAGCACAATACTGCGCCGTATTGAACCTGAACTTCATTGCTTTATTATCTAAAGGCTTATTTCTGGCAGACCACATTTCTCATCACAAACTGGGGAGGGCTCGCTCTGTCCGCTGAAGGAATTGAAATATTTGGTTTCGGAAAAGAAAATAAGAAAAACAAACATGGAGAACTGACGAGGCAACAGGAAGCTAAGTTTCTAAGCATTCCTCCAGTCACTGCCGCAGCGAAAAGGATTTACCTGCTGATTTTTGGTTGTTCGGTATCTGCACACAGTACACACACCAGCAGTTACGATCAGAAGACAGTGTACGTTTGGCTACTTCTGGTGAATACGAGCATCACTACACCTCAGAGGATACAACTATTGTATCAATGGGAATAAGGGCTCCCAGGAAGAACATGTGAGGTCTCGAGTTAAAGTTTAGATAGGCCTACTTCTAGTAGAAATAGAATAGGTTTTTTGTTTTGTGACGGACCATCTTTTTTCGGTTCTCTACTGTTCAGTTTTTTCATCATCTAATACTTTCTTCTTCGACTTCTATCTTGTTTCATTACAGAAAAATCTATTAGAAGAAAGTAATACAAGGAAACCTAATTAATGGAAATGTTACCCGTTTATTCTCGCGAGAAATGTAGGAACGACATTTGAAACGAAGTGCACAAAACGTTAAATTAAGGGCAACAAAATTAATTATCATTGAGAGCCGGACTTCTGGTAGACAGGCGGGCGTACGACTTGCGGTCTGTGACGATGTCGTCATGGGAAGTGTTGCACCCGTGCTCTGTTGAGCTAATTGTAGTTTCTTAAGATAAAATTTCAATAATATTTTACATATCGTCATTGTGATATAATTATCCAACTTATAGTTTCATGTTAGAGCAAGTTATAGTTTAAAGTAAGAGCAAGTTAGGGTGCGTGCACACTACAAGCAGAGCGGAGCGTGTGCTCACATGTAAGCTGAGCAGAACGACGTCCACAGGAATCAGTCGCTATGGAGGATTTCATGAGTACGGTCCTATTGCTCGAAGGCAAGAAACGGAAACACTGGGTCCATCCCATCAACGTGAGGAGAGATCGCTATGGAGAATATCACTAACTCTTTGAAGCACTGAGGAGAGATGAATCGCAATTCTTCGAGTATTTACGGATGAAACCGGTAACTTTTGATGTGATACCATCCCTTATAGAAGGAAAAATTTCCAAAGAGGTAAAGTAAATTTGCTGTTCAGTAATAATTCACATATTTTTATTGAGGGAACATCTAAAGTAAAGTAGTTTAAGCAAAATTAAAGTCTTAATATAAAGGTTGTATCACTTCATACGACTACAGGTTTTCGTAGGCCATTAGGAACGAAGGAGCGTCTTGGGTGACTTTAAGGTGAGTGCAAGTAAAATTTTTACCTTCAGAAATTCAGGGTAGTGACAGAGAAAACTAAGTGAAAAATTCTGACGAATACTAACTTTTCCAGACCGAAAAATCCTCAAAACACTGACATGTTTTCCGTTAGTATTGAAAAAAATCATCCAAGCTCATAAAATTTTGCAGCGCATTTTGAATTACACTCGTTGAGGCCTCCTCCTCACCATACGGCCTCCTTTTCCTAATATTTTACGGGAAAAATGAAAACTTGATTAAAAAATAGCACATGATTATTCCTTTCCCCATATCATGAAATAAAATACACAACATGACAAGGAAAATAAAAGCAGATTCCTTAAATTGAAGTCATAATGAAATGAAAAGTCAAAGAAAGCAAATGAAAAAAGAAATAAATACTTAATGAACTCAAATAGACAAAATTAAAATAAAATATTCCTTGTTACACTATCAGTTACCATTGTTCTATGATTAATTGTGCAAATTATTAATTATATATTTTATTTTTTAAATCAAATGACAATTCTACCCTTGTAGGATGTGACGATCCAAAAGTGGAGGCGCAAAGAAACGCTCACAGCGAGCGTTTCTCTTCCGTGCGAGGTCCGCTCTGCTCCGCGCCGCGTCGCTTGTAGTGTGAACGTACCCTTAAGGTAGGCGCACACTTGTCCGCATCGTAAGGACGGCACGCGTCGTACGCATCGGATTTTAGTATTCTTCAAGTTATTTCAAATGGGACTGCGCGCAATTGACCGCATCGTACTCATCGGACATGGCAATGCCGACGAGGATCCCTGAAAGAGCATTCAATCCGATGCAGAACGAAAGATGAGCATGGCCTCTACGGATAGCCTCTTACCTTAAGCAAACTGCTAGTCTTTCTTTAGGGCTGACTGGAGTGCGGAATGGAGTATTTTCTTTCGCTATGTACATTTCCAGAATGTTGAGAAGGTGAGAGAATTTTGTATACGTCATGCGAAAGTAACGAAAAAATTTTAAATCATCTTCCACCAAATCAGGGAACAATGAATGAAATTTTCCAAATTCCAGCCTTTTCCTGTTTATGTTGTGAATCCATGTTTTCCTTTTTTCAACTTTCTGTTCTTCTGCCAGCAAACAGCTAACCACTACAATTTCTTCATCTTCCTCTTCACTATCACTGTTCAACATTTTCACAACTTTATGCACTACAAAGATATGGATTATGTCCTTCCAGAGAGAGCTCAGCTTCAGAACTGCGGATGGTGAATGGTCCAATGCCGACAATGTGCGCAAAAAAACCGATCCGTCCGATGCGTGCCGTCCGTACGATGCGGACCAATGTGCTCAGACCTCAACAACAATCCGATGAGTCCGATGTGTACCGTCTGTACGACGCGGACAAGTGTGCACCTACCTTTAGTAGAAGTGAAGCGCAGCGACGGACACCTCCAGCGCCCCTGAGTTGATTGCAGGGGAGGTTCCGCAGAGCGTCCGGACGAAGGCTGCGTGTGCTTTTTAAATAAACAATAATTTTAACATAAGTGAATTTGGCTGGTTAAGGGTTGGAGGCGATCTTCCCAGCCCTTCAGAAAATTAGCGAGGTTGTGCGTTCATTACGTTGTATTCAGAGACAGGTGGACTATAGGCCTAGTTATTTTTTAACTCATATGTGCATCCTAATGAGCCCAACTTGAACCGAATCAACATTAATGTCAAGAAATTTTAAAGTCTACATCTAATTAATTTTGTTCGTAATTTGGCATGCCATTAAGCTCTCGTTTATTTGCAATTAAAGCGGAGATAAATATACGGTCATACTTATTTTATTACAGTAAAATTCCTGACAGTTGATATCAAAGTTCCCCAGAAGTCTTAGATCTAATAAAGTCTAATAGGTCATCATATTGATTTAACTGATTAAAAATATCAATGTATAGGCCGTGGATCTCTCATTACACTGAAATAAAAATGAATTAGCAGTTGTGCTGAAAGATATTTTGAACACTTTTTAGCAGAACACATTTTTAAAACTATATGAAATTAGAAAATTAGCACGCTCGATCGGAAGTTTCATTAGCATGATTGAATCATTCATTACTACAGATGAAAAAATACTTGCAACATCAATTGGCAGAATAAGGACTTTGACGGCGGCAACCAAATGTTAAGTTCCGCACCAAACTCGAATTTAAAGTCAATTGTAGTAAACTATTTTGTAAATACCAAACATGAACTGGATCGTGCCTTCATTAAGCTTTGATTGAGTATTTATGAAAATTGAGTTTGCGACCATTGGTCGGTCAGCAGCATTATGAAAATTACCTCCGTGTACCGCCGGTGGCGCACGTCGTAGTCAAAGTGTTCGATTAGTATATATTATGTTAACTAGACCTTCTGTTCTTCCCAGCTTGTATAGTTCATATCGTATGAGCTCCATTAGTTACGAAACAAATCCAATGAACACATAATCTTTTCTAATGTTGTATTATCTCCGAAAAAAGAGCACTTGAACGAAAACTGTCCCCAGGACAGGCATACAACTGACTAGTGAGACTTCATTTGTACAGTTTCGTTATGCACTGATTATGGAGCGTGGCTATACGGCCCATAGACGATCAATTTAATTGTCAATATCATTGACTCAATATATTAATGAGATTTTTTGTTGCCCACAAAGTCAATTAATTGACGGTCGTCAATTAAGCCCACAGACGATCAATTAAACTTTCAATATTCATCATTGTCCATTATATTGACAGTAAAATTGATCGTCTATGGGCCGCTTAATGATAATCTCGTCTCCTTTGAATATTGGTCGTTACAGAACATCAGTCCTAGGAGCACTCCTTGGAATATTGGTCTTCCTTGGAATATTGGTTCTCCTTGGAATATTGGTCCTCCTTGGAATATTGGTCCTCCGTGGAATATTGGTCCTTTGTGGAATATTGGTCCTCCGTGGAATATTGGTCCTCCTTGGAATATCGGTCCTTCTTGGAATATTGGTCCTCCTTGGAATACTGGTCCTCCTTGGAATATTTGTCCTCCTTGGAATATTGGTTCTCCTTGGAATATTGGTTCTCCTTGGAATATTGGTCCTCCCTGGAATATTGGTCCTCCTTGGAATATTGGTCCTCCTTGGAATATTGGTCCTCCTTCGAATATTGGTCCTCCTTCGAATATTGGTCCTCCTTCGAATATTGGTCCTCCGTGGAATATTGGTCCTTTGTGGAATATTGGTCCTCCTTGGAATATTGGTCCTCCTTGGAATATTGGTCCTCCTTGGAATATTGGTCCTCTTTGGAATATTGGTCCTCCTTGGAATATTGGTCCTCCTTGGAATATTGGTCCTCCGTTGAATATTGGTCCTCCTTGGAGTATTGGTACTCCTTGGAATATTGGTTCTCCTTGGAATATTGGTTCCCCTTGGAATATTGGTCCTCCTTGGAATATTGGTCCTCCTTGGAATACTGGTCCTTCTTGGAATACTGGTTCTCCTTGGAATATTGGTCCTCCTTGGAATATTGGTCCTCCTTGGAATATTGGTTCTCCTTGGAATATTTGTTCTCCTAGGAATATTGGTCCTCATTGGAATATTGGTCCTCCTTGGAATACTGGTCCTCCTTGGAATACTGGTCCTCCTTGGAATACTGGTCCTCCTTGGAATATTGGTCCTCCTTGGAATATTGGTCCTTGCAGAACACAAGCCACTGATCTGAGGAAGCTATCAAATATCCAGGGCTGTTTGCATTTAGTTAGCCGAGAGAATGTATCAGCCAGAGAAGTGCAGTAGGAAATTTGAGATTAACTGACAACAATGCCAAAACAGAGGAAAGGTAGCAGCGAATAGTGGCTTCTCTGTGCGCAGTGGATTGCTCTAATTTGTAAGAGACAGAATAGATTGAAATTTGTAAGCTAGATGAAATACTTTTTTAAAGTGAGACTCTTTATTGAAATGTTTTAAAAGTGTGGCCCTTCAATACAATTCATAGGAACTTTTATTTTCTCACCGGCGGTCGTTGCGAATGTTTACCACCTCGGCAAACGGCCCCTTACAGGCACAGGATTGGCGGTGAAGCAAAACTTACGGCGACCCGCAACTTCCTGAGCGCTACAACTTAACGACGCGCAGATGCAAAACAAACTTTGAGATCGAAAACTACTTTCACCGCTACAGCGTGGGTTGGAATGTATTGTTAGTTTTGAAAAATTTCCTTGAAAAGTTTTCGTGAATAAGTATTTCTGTTTTTTTGGATAGCAAGGCTGTTGTCAATTTTAAGGGAAATGACTTATAAGGCTTTTTCTCTGAAACTGTGATAATAAGACATGATGTAAAGGAACAACTTTAAGTGAAATTTTGACGAACGGGATAAAGGTTGAATAGGAATTTGAGCATCTACACCTTTTTCACTTTAAATTAATCCGAGTCAAGTTCAATTTAATCCAAGTCAAGTTCAATTTAATCCAAGTCAAGTTCAATTTAATCCAAGTCAAGTTCAATTTAATCCAAGTCAAGTGCAAATTAATCCAAGTCAAGTTCAAATTAATCCAAGTCAAGTTCAAATTAATCCAAGTCAAGTTCAATTTAATCCAAGTCAAGTTCAATTTAATCCAAGTCAAGTGCAAATTAATCCAAGTCAAGTTCAATTTAATCCAAGTCAAGTTCAAATTAATCCAAGTCAAGTTCAAATTAATCCAAGTCAAGTTCAAATTAATCCAAGTCAAGTTCTAATTAATCTAAGTCAGATTCAAATTAAACGAACCCTTAGTTGAGTTGGAAATTGACATAATCACTTGTTAATTTGAGCTTTTTTGTGTTAAATATGTATCTATTGGATGTGATGAGCAAGAAAAACGTTTTTCCTTTCAGCAAGGAATGCATAAAATTTCTGCAATATACAAACAAACTGTCGGAAAATGTGGTAAGTATCCAGTATCAGGAGGCAGAGTGTGATTCAGATCTTTGAGCCGTGTAAAAAATGCAAGTCAATTATAAAAACTTCGTATTATACTCCTAGTTAAAGTTGTTTTGAAATTCTACATTGATGACAGCGTGCATACATTCAAATATTTATGTTCAAAAGGTAATTTTTGTTACACATACACGTAGCTTCGAGGATTTATTTACACTTATAGATATTTATATGCGTGAAATTCCATTTTATCACATATATATTTATATATATATATATGAAATCATATACATGCAAATACAAAAGATTAATAACGGACGATATGTATATTTAATCTTTAAAAAAATTTACAAATGCAATTCACTGAGTACTAATGTACGATTCCATTTGATTACAATTTATATGAGTAAATTAATACACAGATACATTCCTACATTAGCAAGAAAAATGTTGCCACTGCTCTCTAATCTTCATCTTTCAATGCAGCATCTATCTCTCTGCATTTTTTTCTCGAATTTTCTTGTATTTTCCTCTCTTTACTCCTCTTCTAACTCCTGGGCGTATATTTTATTGTTCATCTTCACGTTAAATAGTCTGTTGATTGGTTGTAGAGATCCATCTTGAGGAAGCGCTGATCCAAATTCAATGGGAAACACTTTTCTTCTATACTCCTATATTAGAGAAATCGGTGCATAAGATACTGAAAAAGGCATTTTCAAAATTATTTCAAAAACCGACAGTACGGAACACAACATTACATACATAATATCCAAATGTATTCCTACATATGTATGTAAAATTTGACTGTTATTAATTTTAATTTGACTTAGATTAAATTGAACTTGACTTGGATTAAATTGAACTTGACTTGGATTAAATTGGACTTGACTTGGATTAAATTGAATTTGACTTCGATTAATTTGAATTGAAAAAGGTGTACTTAAAAGTGCTAAAATAGTTTAGTAAGGGAGTTTTAACAGGACAGCGCTAAAATAGGAGTTAAAGCGCTCTGACCATAAATTTTGCGCGCTTGTTTAAACAACCCACCAATTTACACTGGAAAATGCATTTGTAAAGGGTTTTATTTCCGTTTTTCAAAATTTTGAGATCAGCAAAGACAAATTCAATTTTTTGACCCAAGCTTTCGGCTAGATTAGCTCTAGCCGTCATCAGGGGAACGATGTATTTTTAAACAAAACCTCTTATGGTATCCGCGCGTATCTAGTATACAAAAACATTTTTTTAAATTTTTTAGATTCAAGCCGAAAATTATTGATCAAGGGCGACTAATGAGCAGAGGAAGAAACTGCGGGGGGACATCAAAGTGACGATTAATTTTGTTTGGTTTAGGAACCAAACAAAATTAATCGTCACCTTGAAGTCCCCCCGCAGTTTCATCAGAAGAAATTGATGTCCCCCCGCAGTTTCTTCCTCTGCTCATTAGTCGCCCTTGATCAATAATTTTCGGCTCGCATCTAAAAAAATTTTAAAAAATGTTTTTGTATACTAGATACGCGCAGATACCATAAGAGGTTTTGTTTAAAAATACATCGTTCCCCTGATGACGGCTAGAGCTAATCTAGCCGAAAGCTTGGGTCAAAAAATTGAATTTGTCTTTGCTGATCTCAAAATTTTGAAAAAATGGAAACTTCACTACCAAGACGTCCTTTATTTTAACAATTGAGAAAAGTGCTTTATGCATTTAAAGCTCATTATTTTGCATTTCCCAACTTCTTTTTGAAAAAGGTATTGATTGGTTGTAGATGGTTTGTTTAGTGCAGCGTATCAATACTTTGACATTTTAAATACATGAAAATATGTATTAAAGATAACTTAAAACACCAGTGTGCATGCTCTCAACTAACAGTTACTGATTGAGAATTACAAATTAACTAATCATTTATCAGTAAACATGATACCCAACTTTGCCCATCGACCTTTTGCTTATGTGGTCAGGCGGACACACTTTTCAAAACTCTTAAATTAAAAAACAAAATTCATGCCAAACGAAACGCAATTTTGCCCCGGGGGATATTTCTCTTGAGGTTAAGCAGGCAGATATTTTAAAGCTCCTAAATTTAGAAAAAATCATGTCTGGCGATCTTTAGATCCAGGAGCGGTGGTTGAAGACCGCAAGCAACTTAGATCGTTTGGCCGCTGTGGTCATAAATTTTGACCCTGCTTGGCTAGAGCCCCGACCTCATCTAGCTGGTGATCCCTCTTCCTTAAATCAAATCTTGGCGAGGGAAAGCATACACTGCGATCTTATTTTATGTACTACAAAGCTACGATGAAATTGACCCGACGACAGTCGTTTTTGTGACGATTTCTTTGTGCCTCTGGTGCATAACCTGACGTTTTCTATGTCGCTTTGCTAACACCTCTCCATTCAACGCGCTGTATTAATCTTGCTTCTAAAACATGTTTCTCACTCTGATCATTGCAAAAACGATCAGGCATTTAGCGCGTGAAGATTTTGTAATATTTCTCATATTATTATGGATCATAGATGGGAAATGAAGCAATTGGTGAGCACTATAGTTGAGTTCATTATCGGAATTAGCAAACGTTATATTTTTTTCATCTGCGTTTTTGAACAGTTGTAAATAGTGGTTCAATTTCAAATATTTTAAATGAAGACTATAAGCGGATTAAAGAGAATCGCTTGAATGGGATACTGAAAGCGCATGCTGATGCAGCAATTTCTAATTAGAAGCGAATCTTGGAATTGGTTAGACTTGAAGACAAAGTTTATAGAACAGATCTCAGTCAGTGGATGAATTTATATTAAGAGTACACATAAAACTGTTGAAAAGTTGTGAATTCTGTGATTTTCAGCGGAGAATTATTCCCAGTTCTTTAAACCGATACAAAATAGCAACTTCTTCATTATCAAACATTTTATATATGTTTCAAGGTAAACAGTTCCTGTGAACTACTCCCTAGCACAACACAGAATATTCGCATTCATTTTAACAAATTCTCATTCAGGAAATCCCAGACTCCTCACTTTGTTGCGAGCGTTTCTCATTAAGTCTATTGCCTCGTTTGTCAGTTTATGAAGTAATTAAAACTTTGACTTTTGAAGATGACCTCTATAAACCTGGTCTCCGGCCTGGCGGTGGTCTCATAAGGTCTCGGTGACCTCGCCGAGCAACAGCCAAACTGGCAAAATTTCTCCGTTAGACGAGGTTTTTTCATCCTACGCACACTGGAGTTCGTTGTTTCCTTGGAGGGCACAGGTTGACTTAAGTGTGGTGTGGTGATAAATTTGATCTGCGAATCTTTTTTTTGAATGTCTTTCTTTAGTTCATTCAATATTCCACTGTCATGGCAGATATTACTTCCGTTGCGGCGTTGTGTGCAGTAGAACTCACCAATCACGAATTGGACGAATTGCGCTATAGATAAAATAACTGTAAAGAGGCATCGAATTTTGTTTCATAGTGGGGATAGGGAGCACTGACGAGGGATGACAACTTAACACTTTGACTGCGACGCGAACCATATTTGGTCACTGGAGGAGTTTTCATTATGCTGCTGACCAACCAGTAGTCACAAGCCCCATTTTAAAAAACTTCATCAAAACTGAATGAAAATACGATCTCGTTAAATTTTTGTATTTTGAACGCTCCTCACTACAATCGACTTTCAATTTGAATTAAACATTAAACTTCAGTTTTACCTGCTGCAGTCAAAGTGCTATGGTACAAAGTTCAAAATGGCCTCGATCGAACATAGAATGCCGAATGCTCTTTGCTATTTTACAAAGTCTAGAATTTATAATTTAGGGGGAAATAGTTTGTTTATCAGTTCGAGTGATCAGTGTTTCCTGAGTTACGGAGCGTTTCATAAAGATCTCAATATTTTGCGAGAATCTGTACTTCTATAGATTCCCTCGATCACACTTCTAATCACACTACTTTTATTTTTGAAATCTCGGATCGAAAAAAAGGGTCAGACGGACAGGGGAGAAAATATCATGAAATTCAGCATGGGTTCAGCTTTGAATTCTAATGTTATAGATGTAACAACATAAGTAGTTAACCTCAAAAATTAAAACCTTCACATATAAAAAATGGGACAAAATCTTAAAATGTGAAAAGCATTCATTTTCAGAGGAATAAAAAAAATTTCTCTGGAATTTTTTTGAATGCTATGTTGGCTAGATGCACAGGAGTCGAATTCCAGGTACAATTTTTTTATTCCTTTTTCGGGTGTAATCATTCGTAATATTCAACTACAGCGATATTAGAAGAATTCGCGATACGCCACGCAGCGCATATAATGTTCTCGTTGTTTCCAGGACTTACTTTTCTGTTTATCGGCTCACCTGAACTTTACAAGTGTTTCTTGAACTGGACGTGTGACAAATTCGGTTCTTTTTAAAGAAACTTAATAAAATATTGAGATATCAGACTAGTCTTGCGACAAATGCAGGTTTTTTAAGGGGCCTAATATTTTGGATATCAGACCCTGCGCGGTACGTTTGAGTTATTGGTAGCAAGTGCTTTTACGTTACCGTTTAGTATTTGAAACCTTGAATTGTCTGACATTAGCAAAGGACACTGGCATTTTTGCATGATAGAAGTAAAACAATAAATAAGTAATTACGTAATTTTTATGACATCAGTATGTAAGGCGGTACATTGAACACAAAATGGAACGTTGTAAAATGTAAGTCTTCTCGTTCCCCTATTTCTATTTCCGATTTAAAGATCTTTGCCCAGAAGTAATGAAAATCAAAGCATGTGGTACACGAACGCAAGACTTATGTTTTATGGTGAGCAGATTTGTCACTGTAACTGAGCTCTACAGGAAGTTTTAGCAATGTCAAAATAATAGAAGAAACTAAATGTAAAGCCATAATAAAATAATGAAACCTTATTAATCTAGTTTTAGGTTACTCAGCTCACTAAAGTGAAAAGAGTTTTTAGCAAAAAGTGTCTGTTTACAATATCGCATTCACGTGGGGGAAATATTTAAAAAAAATCGCATCATTTTTCAATATTTTGAGACGAAAACCAAAATGCAGTGAATCAGATTTTTAACTCCACAAGTTGTTGTAGCATTCTTGTATAAATCCTTGAATGTTTGTGATAAGTAACCAAACTTGCACAAGCCGGATAATGCTATTTTATTGGCTAGAGAGAACTCTTTTGTAATTCTTTTCCGATAATTCTTCGTTTCTGGTAACATCGTCTGCCAGATGTCGCATGGTAGCAGCAGTTTAAAATAAGTTCAACCCATAATTTCAGTTCCTTCCCAACATGTCTGCTTTTGTCCTTTGCAACATTACTGTAATTCAGACAATGTAGTGCTATTCTGACAATTTACGCGCGTGAACTTAGTTATTTCGAACTCTTTCTTTCAAAAAACAATAGGAAATAGTTCATTTACAAAGACGTTGACGCAAAAATACGCATTGATTTTTTGAAATATTTTATTTAAGATAAAGATTCGCAGCTGGAATTGCGATCATAATTGTTTCATAGAGTGCGTATACACCGTGTTCATTTACTGGAATATTTCTACTATTAGAGGGCTATTCCTCAAGTATCTTAAATGGTTCCCACCCAAGTTCATGACTTGTTGGAGGCTAACAAAAGAGTTGGTGACTCGTGTTTGATAAACAAGGTAATTTTACGTCAAAGTTTTAGTGAGAGGCAAATTCGACATAAGATTCAAACTTCGCTGCTCTCTCCAAAGTTGGTGATAATTAATCCCTACTTCATGTACTAATATCGGTGTCAAATCTTAGCAAAATTTTTGCAGCCGGCATTAAAATAAGAAACAAGTCAGAAAATGCTTTCCGTGAAAGGTCTTTCACGAAGATGACTTACGAAAATTCCTTCGAACCTTTTTAACTTTAACTTAAAAGGGAGCGCTTTTTAGCATCTTGAGTTGTGGCTCTCCCACAGTCAGCAGGCCGCCAATGACGCAACTTGCACTATAAGCTGAGCGGGGTTTTACAGCGCTTTCGGGAGGCGAAATTTATCTTCTTTAAACAGTTCGAGGCTGTGGAAGGCAAAACGAGCTGGGGAAAAATCTCCTTTCGTTCTCTGCTGCAAGTTCAGGCGGCTGAATTCACAACGCTACTAAAAAAGTAGATGATGCGCTGAAATTTATGCTTGATCCCAGAACTTCTTATTTTGGCGCAACTTTAATTATTTTTAAAGAGCTCATGCGTACACCATCGTTGAAGGGTTCCAAGGTACATTGGGTTTGACTGTTCAAACGAAACCCAATGTAATTTCTATTATCTATCTTCGTTTGACAGCGATAGTCTTGAATAAATTCTCAGAAGAGACCTCGAGTAATCAGAATTAGATAAAAAAATCATTGAATTATAGCTGCGTCTACCAATAGGAGCTGGAAAGTGGTTCTAGCCTCAAAATTATTCATATGACAGTCCTTACTTAATTTAATGTAGCTTTGTTTATCACTTCGCAGGCTTAATTCTCATGTTTAATATTTATGATAATTTTTTTCACATGAATTTTGCCAATAAATTTAATCATTCATTTAAAGGATAAAATTCACGCAATATTTAAGAAAGTTTTCTCAGGTCACCGAGGCCTCCTTATATAATGCCCCAAGATTTTTACTTCAGGGGACATTTGATGGCTTTCTTGTGCGAAACACAAATTTTTTCCGAAGAAGACTTCATTGATAGAATTGTCGAACCCTCTTCAAGGATTCCTGAAACTCCTGGTGTCTTCGATCGCGTCTGGCAATCATTGCACAGACATTTGAACGCCTGCATCGCTACAGTACAACGTCTTTTCTAAATACTTGGCCTCTTCTGAAAATCTATTTTCGTTTTCATAATTATTGAGGCTGTTATTCTATTTCTTGAATTCACAATCAAAATGCTATTCTAATTTCTATTTCCCTACCACCTTCAAAGTCCGAAATTTTCTCCAATACGTTTCAAATTTTAAGACCTCATAACTCTTTCAACGAAGCATTTTCGACCAGTACGGTTATGAACTAAAAAGTGTATACTCCAACGTTTGAACGTTACGTTAAAGTTTGTTCAATAAGGTACCGGTCACCTTAAGACTTACTACTTGTGTATTAAGATAAGACTTCTGTATTAAGACTTAAGAATTATGTATCAAAACTTAAGACTAAGAATTATGTATCAAAACTTTAGACTGAAGCCTTATGTATTAAGACTTGATATTTATGTATTTAGAATTCGGATATATGAATTAAGACTTCTCTACTAAAACTTATGCCTGAAAACTATTGCGCTAAGACATACACTTACCAGCTAACTCTCCGTCAACTACAATTTTTCAATGAACTGTGAGCTTCGAAGTGGTACTGAAGAGATCAACTGGAATCCCTGTCTGGTATTTGTTGACTTACCGGCTCTCATTGATTCACAGTTGGAAAGCCATAATTGAACCCAATCATTACGGGCGCAAATCCAAAATAACATGTGCAGTAGTAAGGCAGTAGTAACAGTAGTAACGTGTAAGTCCAACAGTAGCATGCGCAGTAGTAACATGTTAATCCAACAGTAACATGCGCAGTAGCAACAAACGGAGCAGTAACAGTGGTAACATGTAAATCCAACAGTAACATGCGCAGGAGTAGCAAACGCAGCAGTAACAGTGGTAACATGTAAATCCAACAGTAACATGCGCAGGAGTAACAAACGCAGCAGTAACAGTGGTAACATGTAAATCTAACAGCAACATACGCAGTAGTAACAGTAGTAACATGTAAATCCAACAGTAACATGTGCAGTCATAACAAACGCAGCAGTAACAGTGGTAAAATGTATATCCAACAGTAACATGCGCAGGAGTAACGGGCGTAACATGTAAATCCAACAGTGGCAACGGTGACCAGGGGCGTAGAGGTCGATGACAATAAATATAAATATAAAAATCTAATTTAATTGAATATTGTCCCACAACCTTCCTTATTTCTGAAATTTTCTTTACTAAAATGCTTGTTTTAAATGACTCATTTAGCCTACTTTATCCAATAAACGTAAAAGTTACTTCTCTTTATTCGTATTATTTTACTTCAATTTTATCTTTTTTCCAACTATTTTTACTCAGAATTTTCAAACATGCGAATATTTATGAACGATTGGTTCTTCTTGTGATATTTTGCGTTTTCGCAGAAACTAAAGAAAACCAAAATGGTGGAAAGTATTTTTTAATGAGGGAAGGTTCAAGCATAAACTATGCAACAAGCAACAATAAACAAGCAACATAAACTCACTGAGATAAACTATCTTTGTTCATTAATTCGCAATTCGGGCAACATCATCCGTGCACGGTACTTCAATCCCGTAATATGAGTGCACCATTTATTTACGTCCAATTTAATGATGTTTCTACGACCTCACAATAATGTCCGATGCCCTCACACCGACTCCAGCAATATTGCCAATCTCTCCGTCGCTGCCGCGCCGGCCGCTGAGTTGAACAGAAGATTGCAGCTCCCCAGAAACCCGGAATTTGTCAAGCTCTGACAGAACAATTAATTTCTCAGTCTAATAAAGACTTTCGCTTCTGACGGCGAACAGTCGGATGTGAACTCTTATTTTTTTCAATCCCTCGCCCTTGAGTAACTCTTTGTGCTGCTCATTAATTCTGTCGATATGTTGGGGAAAATGATTTGGAAAATGATTTGAAAAATGTGTACTGCGCTTGCTCGTGATAAGGGATTTCTTATTATTCTATGTTTGAATAAGTGAACACACATAAACAGGGACTAGTAACTTTACTTAAGGGTGTGACTACTTAGTTTCTCCAGATAAGGAAAAATATAAGATAACTGAATACCTGCAGGAGAAGCCAGTCGTGAATGGTATTGGATAAAATTCTTACCTCGACCGTTATTGCTGTAGTAACTCTGGAAAATGCTACTTTTCTGTATATATTTTATAGTCGAGCAGACCGCCAATGTACGCACTCGGATAAAGCCGTTTTTCATTCTGAGCTTTCTCCATGACGCAAAAAAACAAAGAATGAAACAACAGCACAAGGATTTCCTAAACTCGGTCGTTGACTAAATCATCGAAGTATTGAAATGCAGCTATGGCGATAATGCGTTTTTAATACGTCTACAAATACTTTAGGATTAGAACTTATTTACTTTAAAACTTACAACGCTTCCTCATGAACGTGAGCGTGTTTTTTCCGTGCGTTGTGAAAGCATCCATCCTGGGAGGGGTAGAATGGCACGATAGAAGCTAAGTGTATTGCCTGAGTAATTCCAGAATATTTTTTTCCTCTCGTGTCAGTATCAGCAATGGCCAGGTTTCTTTCTGCTCAGTTTTTATGAATTTTGTGTCTAGGAGTCTGGCAATACTCCAAAGTGGCCACAGGCAATCTTGCGTGGATGGCATGAAGTTCTAGCAACATAAGTCGAATAGTTTCTGCGTACTGAACAGGAAAGCATGATTCTGCCTGAGACATATCCATAAGATATATTAACTTTAATTTATAGGGCAATTTTTCCAGAATTCAGGATAAAAAACAAAAATTTGCATGTTAAGAAAGGTGTAAGAAATGAAACGTGTTTAATGAATGTGTAAATTAAACGTGCCTCCAAAAATTAAAACGGATGACAAAATTACTTTAACTTAATTGGTCATAGAGTATCAAATGATGGATTATATGTAATTTTTTAAATGAAGGTGAACTCGCTATGGATGTAAAAACTGATCAATTTTAAAGAGGTCCCTGAACGCTCACTTTATCTTCTGAACAAGGTGTTCAATAAAGCTAACCTCTAATTTTAATCCCTTTTTCATGCTTTTTCGATTTTCATATGAGAAACTAAAAGCTAAATTGCACGTTTTCATCGAAATACATATATAAGTAGGCTTAATTTGTTCAAAATTGTCGGTGTCAAGCAAACATTCGGACGTGAAGCAATTAGAATTTTTTACGTACAGGGTGTGGCAGTCAACCCTGCCTTTTCAAGTAAGCTTTGGAGGCCTAAAATGCAGGATTGACTGCCCCACCCTGTCTCTAGATACGACTTAGTATGCTCCCAAAGCAAAAAATACCGATGCAGAAACAGACAATATTGACGTCGATAAAAAAGGATTCGAAATATTTGACTTTTCAAGCTCAAAGGATGAAAAATATGCTAGGAAAAAATAACTGAACATTAGATCACTGAAGGAATAGCTGTACAGAATGAGAACAAGAAGATTGACAATCTGTTTTTTCACTCGATTTGTCTAACTTAGGAGATGAAGAAATGTTTTTTCTAAACATTTTAATCTCCTGCGATCAGAACCGTGAGGCAGTATCGACAGTTCCATGCGATCCTGTTAAACATAGTGGGCGATTTAATCGATATAAAATGAACACTTTGAGTGGTATAAATAGAAGTAGCAAAATCTTATCATTGCGATTTACAAAACGGGACGTCGCTGTCCGACTTCAATGTTGAAGTTTCCTCTGCTTGAGCAATCGTGCATTCATTGGTTAATAGACTCACGAAACGAGTTAATTAAATAACAATTTAGAGACTTTATGCACAATATAAATTAGTATAAATAATGTTTTTTACAATCTCGATTATCATGTACATATATCTATTTGTTTACGTAACTCGTAGTTAATATTTCACATAGATACCCAATGCTGAGTTGGTGTGAGATAGGCATAATATAAAAAATGAATAAATGAATAAGTCACTTTTAGGAAAATTTATTTAGTTCATCAGTCACTGATTAACATTTAACGACCGAAAAAAATATTGCGCAACAACGAACAGTGCTAGCAAATAGGAATCATATACAAGGTATCAAAAAATTCCAGCTACATATTTTGTGAAAATTTGTGCGGTTCAATTATGAATTGGCAGTATCTTGGTGTGAAATTAACCAAATTAGTGAAGTCGCCTGTCTCGTTTACTTCAGAGTCTGAAACTATCGTCTGCGTTTTGGAGAATTTACTTCCTTGGTGATGCTCAATCTCTACCTGTATTGGCTCAGTAATATTAACTTGAGAGATTCGGGTAACCAGTCCAACCAGTCCAAACCTATTTTTATTACTGTGTTTTGGATCACTATATTGTTAGAAAAACCATATCGTTCCGATATTTCTCGTGCATGTGAGAATATCGTTGTTTCAAGCAAACCTTTAACTAGATCATTCCATTGTACCTTGAATACGACATAGGAATCATAAATCCAATTAAGAACCGTATAAAGTAATCCATACGAAGTTTTTAATAATTTTAACGAAGTGTGAGAGTTTGTGGTATGTGTCGAGATTAACACCAGCTGGACTTCATTAAACTTTGCTCGGATTGAACCAATCATATTGTGCTCTGACTCATCTCGGCAAGTATACGCTATTCCATTCCACAGCCATTCACAGCGTGTGATCTTCCGAACATGAACGGTCACGTGTTTTCTATGAAACAATCTTGCCTCAATAATGGATCGTCTAACTGTGTCTGCCGACCGATTAAGGTCCGGCAGATCATCAATTTCGGGTTTTTATGATCCCCGCTGGGCCTTCGATGTGCTCAAAACAAGCGTCTTGTGTTTCGATCGATTAAACGATCGCTCATTCGCGTTCTTTGTGCTCTGCTCACCTTGACGATTCCGCCTTGTTTCTTCAAACGTGTTCGAATCTTTGAAATTGTAGCAATAGATCTACTGAATTACCTTGTCATATGTGCCTCAAATATTTCTGCTTTTCTCGTTTACAATATGGCCTTTTGCTCCGGAGGGAAATTACCCTCTAATGTCATGGGTTTTTCTTTTATTCGAAAGATCTAATCCCCAAATATGACGGGAAAGTGTTATAAATGTATAAAAAAATATGAGAAACAAAACAAAAAGAGAAAAAAGTCAGATTACACTAGTTTGTTCGATTGTATAAATGCATGAACGATTTCAAAACTTTTTGTGTAACTAAGTACAGCACTGTACAGTGAACTATTTTTACTCTAAGTTTTCACCCTTTTTAACACTTCGTGTTAGATGCAAAGGTTGTACGATTCAAGAGATTTACGTTTAAAAATCAGATGTTATTACACAGTGGCTTTGCTCCCAGCTTTACCAAACAAGATAAAAAATTTATGTACTGATAAGGAAGAATCTCGCAACAATGTAAAATTGGCGTCTGAACATTAAATGAACTTTGCTTGATAAAATAGGTTACTTCAATGCAGAAGTAAATGAAGTGAAAGTAATGTAAGTTTTGTTGCTCTGCAATAATTATTCTGAGGTCGAAAATAAAAAATGCAATTTTTTTGTAACTGGAATGACAAGTCCTGAAGTCAAGCAAATTTTGCGTACAGTGATTTTTCTCCAACGTCAACGTTCCGTCAAAAATTGTTCTGAAACGGAAGATTTTGACGCAAAATTTACCAGCAAAAAAGTTACAAAACCTGTACAGATAAAAATTTTTAAATGTGATTCCGACGGAGAATTATAAATGAAATTAGATTACACGGAGAGGCATGAGTGTGTCTGAAAGCAAGGACATTTTATGAGCATGTCAAATTTGAGAGTTTATTTTTGTATTGTTTCGGATTTCAATGATGGTTAATTCATTTCGTAGGAGTGACTTTTTGAATTTACCTTCACTTATTGCTCGGTTGTGCTACTAATAGGTCTTAATTTACAATAAATTCCAGGAATTCAATTTGTAGTACTCTCATTACATTCTTGTACGAGTGAAGCTAGGTAATGAAGACATTACAACGCATACGTGTAAGTCTATTACTCTTATGCAAGAGTTCCTCGACGGATTAAAAAATTATACGAATTTAACAACAATTAAGGTTGAATGTTACATGCACTCTCGATAAATAATGATAACTATGAATTTCTAATGATGAACTTCTAATGATTTATTGATCTCGGTCAGTCCACTGGAACTCAGCAGAACCTTATTTCGAAAGATTTACCTTCAAGAGTTTTCGAAAGCAAAGGCTGCAAAATTAGATGCAAGTTTTCACATCCTCATGACGTAAATAGAAGTCCAGATCGTCAAGAGGAAAGTTTTGATTGCCTTGAAGGCATGTCATGCGAGGGGGAATTAGAAAACTTCATTTGAATCGATCGAAAGAGAGCCGCTCTTTGGAGCGAAAATTAGGAGTTTTTGGAACTGACTAATGAGAACTTCTAGAGGTGCCCTGAGGAATCATAAATAAAGTTAATCTCTCAACGGGCTATTTTAGGAAGATCTTAGAATATCATAGTTTTGATGCGCGGAAATAAGGAGCAAAAGTGTTGTGTGTGTAAACTTTTTTGTACGCCGTTGAACGGGAAACCTTGTTTGAAGGAATTAATCGTTTTCAAGCAAGTTTTAGTCATCCAGACTGATTTATGCTTTTCAAAATCTTTCGTCATTCAAACTTTTTTGTACTCTCTGGAACCTTGAGTCATGCAGACTGAGTTAAACTCTCTGGAATCTTCAGTTATTCAAGCTGAAATGTACTTACCAAATCCATAAGTCGTTCAGACTGATTTGTAAACTCCGGAACCTTTAATTATTCAGGCATTTGTCCTCTCCGAATCCTCAAATCATTGAAACTGAGTTATATTCTTCAAACCTTTTAGTCATTCAAACTGACTTGTACTTTCCGGAGTCTTTACAGACTAATTTATACTCTCCGGAATCTTTAGTCATTCAAACTCATTTTAACTCTGTATAACCTTTATTAACCCGAATTTATTTATACTCTCAGAAACACTGACAGCCTCCTACGTAGGTTATAGTTGGTGTCAATCAATTTCTGTTTAGATTTGTTTTGCCGAGAATAGCAGAGGACAAAGGCAGAGCGCAAGCAGCCAGGCCCAGAGCCGCGTCCAATTGTCTGGAGGGTGCGCCCCGAGGGGACTTCGGTTCTGCCTGCCATGCAAATCGAAACAATCAAATTCCAGCGGCAGAAATTGGCTACATCTGCATCGCAGACTGATGCTGCGCTCGCTCAACAAAATGATGCTTAAGGCTCTGATTCCAAAATACGACACTGTCATGCACGTCTTGGAACGAAAATGAAAGTTCAATGAAATATTTCTGTGAGCTGTTGCAGGAATGGATTTTGACTGTGCGCCGTGGCCGGGCACAAGTAGAGACAGGAAAATAATGCAGGATTATACGCTTAGTATCGAGAACTGATAAAATAATCAAAACTTTATTTGCACGTGTTTCTAAGACTGCTATAACCTATCGATATTTTGTGAATTTCATCAGTAAGTTTTGTTCGCTTTCTGCTTTGTTTGTTTCAAAACATTTAATAATTTCCCACGGGATTTTATGGAGAAAAGGCATGCGTTTTGAATATGCGTTGATACGAGTATAAATACACATGTCGACGACGTCAGTTATTACCAATTCCAATGAACTCGTTTTAAGCGCACAAAACTGCGTTCTCATCAACAAAAAATTAGAACAGTGCCTGATTGATTTCAACGATGGCTGTAATGCCTGCATAAAGAAAACTGCTGTTATAATTTTGATTGCCTTGCAGGCCTTGCAGTGGTCGAGTGTACAGAGCGCTTGCGTTCTGTGCTTCATGCACGGGTTCGAGCCCTGTACGCAGCAGTTGGCGTGAAAAACGCTGACGCGGCAAATCAGGGTCGTTGCCTGCAGTGTGGTCACTGTCCTCAAGGAATGTTACCTGGGCACTAAACGAGAGGAAAATAAAGCCTTAAAGCTCGGGCGTGACTAGGGGCCTGGAGAACCCCTGTCACGTACATTCCCTGTAATAGCATCATGTCAATGATACTCAGCCACTCTCTACTAAAAGAGAAAAAGGCTTGGTATATACTAATAATTTTGGTTGCAAAAAATCAGTTGTAATGTTGAGTCAGAGTGATGTATTTTTTACTCGTATAATACTGATGAAAAAAATGTTCTAGCAATAAAAATCAATACCGACTTTACCTAACAAAGACACATTCAGACAGAATAAATACAGGAACATTTACCGTGGAACAAAATTTCAGGCTCTCTCAGGACACAATGTGAGCTGGTAGGCATGGTTACAGGGTCATCAATCTTAGACCGTAAACAGTGGCGCGTTTTTCGATATGAAATCGAGACCGCGCTGGTATTACTACGACAGGTTAAAAAAACATATTTTTCTCGTGGGTTCGGGAATTATTTTATCAAGGCGACATACGTATAATCCATGTATACCATGGATTTTTTCTTGAATTGTTCTAGATCCAAAAATTTACAATTAACAAATCTAGGTTCCAGCTTAGTAACTAGGAGGTTCATTTTACTTTACAAAATCCCCCCGCATGGAAGACTGAAATCGTTTCTTGTGTGTGTCTCACTTTTGAGAGTACAAGATCATGCAGTGAGGTTGAACAGTTGAGTCGGTTTTGAATTTTCAGGATTGAAACGTCGGTAGCGTATGAAAAAGTCTCAGCCCCTGTAATTCATAAATAGTAACTTAGAACCTATACAAAGCTGCTAAAAATTATAATATTTACAGTCTTATTGGAATTCAGCTTACCAATATTTACTTTCCCAGTTTTCAGCAACGGAATGAAAAATCTTCAATTTTTATGTTTATTTTTGTTCCTTTTTCGTTATCATTTGCATACAATTGAGAATGCAAAATCTTTCGTTAGTCTAGTCACTGCAATACCTAATGCTGATAATTTTGATATGGCATCGTTTGACTTCAAGAATCTTTTTACAAACGTTCCTTTAAATGAAACCATTGAAATCATCTTAAACTGTTTGTTCGGAAGCGTAGAGACTGTTCTGGGCCTCCTTAGGGCATTATTCAAGACTCTCCTTTAGCACTCTGTTTTGAACTCTTTTTTTGTTTTCAACAATAAATTCTATCAACAGTTGGACGGGTTAGGTATGGGGCTACCACTTGGCCCTACTTTTGCCAATTTTTATGTGCTTTCAGAAGCAACAATGGCTTAGGGATTGTCCTCCATAGTTCGAACCTTTTTTATACGAGCGATATGTAGATGATACCTTCTTATTGTTTCATGATCGTTCTCATTGCGCTCTTCTTCTCGCTCATTTGAATTCAAAACATCCAAATATTATTTACACCCTTTACTCTAGAAACTGAACAGAGCGGTAGCATATCTTTCCTTGATTCTTTAAAACAAAAGAAAGTAATAACTTTTGTATTTCAGTTCTTCGCAAATGCAGCTTCACCAGTCTTGGTACCAGTTTTTTCAGTTTTTGCACTTTTCGATTTAAAATGAACGGTATTAAAACGCTATTGTCAAGGGCTTTCGCAGTTATCTCTAACTTTATCAATCTTCATCAGGAGTTTACTTTTTAAAAAGGTTTTTCCGTTCCAATGGTTTTCCAATGCGTCTCTTCGAGGGAACTCTAAGGAATTTTTTCAATCGAATATACTACAAAACTTCTACTGTTGCTACTGTAGAAAAGAAAGATTTGTTTTGGATCTTTCCTTTTTCGGTCAGCAATCGGAGAAAATGAAGAAAGGATTGTATGCACTTTTATCCAAATATTTCACTCATGTTAACTTTCATTTTGTGCTCCTTAATAAATATCGAGTTGGTTCCTTTTTCAACTTCAAAGATAAACTTCTAAAGGATGTGCTCTCTTCTGTAATTTATCAGCACAGTTGCGCACAGTGTGCGTCGGAGTACGGGGATTCTACCACTAGAGCCTTGCACATTCGCGTTGCAGAGCATGCCTGCAAAAGTTATCTCACTAACCGTCCTCTTACTGCTCTTTCTCACTCAGCCATACGAATCCATGCTGAAAGATGTAATCTTCCAATAAAATTAGACGATTTTAACATTTTAGCCATTGCTTCAAGCCCCGTAGATCTGCGCATGATGGAATTTCTTTATGTTTTACAACGAAAGCCTGTTTTAATTAAATGACTCCCAATCCGTTTTTCCTTTTTAAATAGTTTGGGGATTTGATTTAGTTTTATTTAGTTTTTCCTTACTTCTACGTTTATTTTCGAAATTTTCAATATGCTTATATTTTTTCAGAGCACTTTATTGAGAATGACTCATTTAGTCGAAACGTTCAATTTTAACAGTTAAGCTTTTAATATAAAATGATACGTATCAAAGCCTTATTCCTCGCTATTATTTTCTCAGTTAAAGTTTCTAAAGATACAAACCGACATGTGCTTCCATTTCCGTACTATGACACATTAGGTTTGCGATAGGGTTATAACGCATGTAACAGTAATTCTCACATCGGCCTACATTCAGCAGAAATTATCAGCCATTAAAATTGTGCGTTATCGCAAGTAGAAGGTTTCTTGTGTTTGACATGAATAATTCATTGCGCGACATTAATCTCTTGGCTTCCAGCATGTTCACAAAACCAACACGTCTAAGACGCAGGCGGCAGTTTGTCCTCGTTCGCCAACCAAACACGCTTTGTTTGCTTCTGTTTGCCGTGTGCGGCGTTGTGTCGTGTTCAGTCGTAAAGCTTTACCTATTAACTCTCCATCGCTGCATGCATAACGTACCTGGTGGCAATAAAATTTAGCCCCGGAACTGTAAAAAGTACCATTTGGAATCATACCTAATTCATGCCCATTTCATATCCTACCTATTTATTGAACAGTTAAATATTAGCACCAGAACTGTAAAAAAACTATATGGAATCATATCTAATGAACACCCTTTTCACATATTTCATGTACAGTTACCAGCTTAAACACTAGCAGTAAAACTATAAACAAACTACGTTGAATCATACTTTAATGGTCACCGATTTCACATTATCCATTTTTTTCGATGTTTTAAAGGCTAATGTCAGTTAAAAGATGAAACTGGTAAACTCCCAGCTGGTGAATCTTTCAAATAAATATTCTGATATTCGAAACAGCGATGAATAGCATGGCCACTTAGTGCGATTTTCAAAGTGACAACACTAAGCATCCCTCTCGAACACAATGTTAGTTTAAAAGCTTTCCTTTTTTGTGCTACGTATTGTGCAAAGAAACAGTGAAATACAAAGTTTATCAACAATTTGCCATAATTAACTGATAAGTTATTTGGCCAGTAAAGTCTGGAGCATTAGCTCAGTCAGTGTGATTACGATTTTCCTACTGCCACAACGCGTCCAGAATCAAATGCCCCTACTGGCACTACGTCTCAAGAATCAACTGCTCCTACTGGCTCGTTTCGAGAATCTACTGCTCCTACTGGCACAACGTTCCAGAATCAACAGGATAATATTCAAGCACAATGAGTGTCATTTTAAAGGAAACTGGAGCAATGGATAACCGGCCAATACATAGCAGCAATGAAGTAACTTCATTCATAGAATGACGTTTTAAGAGTTCAAAACCAAACTTAATAGAAGCAATTGCGAAAAATAGAGTATTCAAATCTAGTTCTTGAAAATAATTGTGAAAAAAATTCTGCTTAAGAATGTTATGCTTGTGTTCAACATCAGCGTAAAAGTTTAGAGAGGAGAAGTAGCTAAAATTAGTCACTCACCTTTAAGATCTTCATTTCATTGTCATTCTATAATAATTCTTCGCGTACGTAATAAGGTGCAAGTTGGTGAAAGCCTACTTGCAAGTAGGTGAAAACTCAGACTATTGAATAAGGGGAAAGTTTTAAAATAATTTCATTCTAGCAACCGGACAATGAACTTTTAATTTTCCTTTTAGGTGTACCAAAGTTTGATTCGCATGGAACGTTTTTATAATACATCATACAAAAAAAACATGATGTAATATCAAAATGAAACAGTTGAATATTCAGAACTTTAAAACCAAGAGGTAGACCACCTTTTCCTCAATAAAATAACTTTGCTGAATTTGACCACGAACTTGAAATCGATAAATTACGATGGCTCAAATAGGCCGCATTAAATACTTCTTTATATTATATAAATTGCTTTATTATATAAATGTTACAAATGTTCAAAACATCGAATGACCGACCTTAAAACGAGCTTTGTTTCGCTCAAACGAATTCCTTTCATCAGAATCAAATGAAATTGAGTTTGAAGAAAGATTAGACTTAAATTTTAGTTTCAAGATTTGAAATTTAGTTTGAAGAAAGATTTGAATTTAAATTTTAGTTTCAAGATTTTAAAGTTAATTTTAAAATAAGGTAGAATTTAAATTTTACTTTCAAGATTTAATACTTAGCTGTGAGATAAAAAGATTCCGTAAGAACCGTCCAATTTCGTACTAAAATTTAGTTTAAATGCAACTAAGCCGAGAGCTGAATTGATGTGACTTTTTTAGCAAAGCTCATTCATTGAATAGAATTTTACACATCAGAAACTTCATTAGAAACGAATTTAGCCGTGAAATTTTAAAACGTAGTTAAAACGAATTTAGATCTTTTCTGACTTTCTCTATATCCCCAAGCTTAATATTGTGTCTGAAATCACCATACCTAAAAAATTTTCTTATTTTGCACTGCATGAATCATGTCATTGGGGAAAAGGATGTTAAATATCAATATTTTAAAAAGAAGGAATCATTGTATTGTAATGCAGCCTTTAAAGAAGATGAACTCCTCATCAAACATCAGGCAAACTGTATATTCTCACGTGCAAGGAATGTTCAAGGAAAAGTTTATTTACAGTTGAGGAGTTGCGAGAGCAGTCACTGCCAGCAAAATAGTTCTTAATGATTCCTCAAGTCGACATTAGAAGTAACGCTAATGACCTTGTATAGAAATGAAAGTTTACTGGAGCGTGAAAATAAATTACTTTAGCGACGCTTCATTCCTCTAGAATCAAATAGACAGTAGTAATGCAAATGTGCATAAATCCAAAGTCTCTCAAGCAAGCTGATGCGTTGAATAGCACTTTCGTGAAGCATTCCCTCATTCAGGGGATTTTTAAATTTGGATCATAAAAGTTTGTAATAACTTGCACCTTATAGGATGGACTAAAAAAACAACGCATACACGCAATCCTGAGAGACATTATCCTAATTCAATTTCTTTTTCATTGCAATATTCGTGAACGCTGCCAAGAACCGCCACAATTGCGCAGGCTAATCATTTCGGTGTTGTTTTTTGACCAATACTCATGATATCTTCTCAGATGTTTTTTCTCGGTAGCATTCCGACATTTGAGACGTAGTTGTCTTCACCGATTTCCAATAATGTTCATATTATGCGCTTACCATGCTCATACAATTGTCATGCAATGGTCATATAAAACTCACATAATGCTCAAATAATCTTTATACAATACCCGTAGAATGCTCGTACAAAGCTCATACAATGCTCATATAATGCTCATACAATGCTCATACAAGGCTCATACAATGCTCGTTCAACGCTCACTCATACAATGCTCATATATTGCTTGTATAAAGCTCACATAACGCTCATATCGTCAAAATAGACTGCAGTAAAGGTACTCGTGTGTCTCGCCCGCGAGAAACACAGCTCGTGTGGCGGAAAAATTATGCAGAATAAATAAAATCTGTGCGAGAATCGAGACAAGATGACGGTACGCTGTTTCTGCGAGATAATTTCGTTTGGGTATTTACAAATCCATCTTGCCACAATGTTCTAGTTGATTGAAATTCTATGCGTTTCGAATAACTGAAGTTGGGTTCAGACAATTATTAAAAACAAGTTACAAATAGTTGAAAACCATGAAATCATTTGGCTGAAACAAGAGCTATGTCGACGATGTAAACTTGCTTCCCAATGCAATTATTTGGTCGCAACTTTAATTAAATAGTCCATATATTTCCTTTAATTGAGCTTAAATGGAAAGTTACAGAGAAGTTGAAATTGCTCTCTCAGCTGTTTCCTCTCAGTGAGGTCAGTGAGTTACTTTTATTTTATACGCTGAAGGATTTATTGTTTTCATTTATTTACCTTCAACAAAAAAGCTCACGTGATACTTTTAATTCATCTGGCAGGATGTAGCATATTCAAGTGTTCATGCAGTTTTTTTATATTTCGAGTTTTATTTATCCATTTCAAATAGTTAAATTGCATTCTAGTCTATCAGATATTATGAAATTTTTAGCTTGGAAATATTATACTACAATGTTTAGTTTTTAAAATTACTGACATTTTTAAGAAGCTTTGTAAAATTTAAATATTTACCTTCAATCAAGTTTATCAAACATTTTTCATTTATCAGGAGTAGGATTAATTTTATTTCTATTAAAAAATACAACTTCTCACATGTCTCACCTTCACGCGAAAAAAGAAGATTTTTAGTTTTAATTTACCGAAGCTTATTTTAAAGATATTTTTCCAGCATTCTATCGAAGGCAGCATGCTAAGTTAACACATGAACCAAATTAATTAGACATGAAGTTCATCTCAAAAAAGTAATCGTAGTACATTCACGATGTGAATTGTGATTCCATCAAAACAATCACGGGAAAATGTTTAAGAAATAACTTCCACAAAAAATTTAAAAAGTAGTTAGAGGAGTAGGCACATTAATAAAAAAATAAGCCATGAGATATTTTTCGGAACTTCGTGTGTACGAGCATGTAGTTCTGAATTTGAAATGACGACGCATGTATTTTTTCGCAACTAGAGAGATCATATTCGAACCATTCACTAAAATTTATGCTTTTGCATCTTAGCTTTGATATTTCAATGCCCATAAAATACATTACGTGAAAACTTAAAACTTGGAGCCAAGAAATATTAATATTTAAAATTTAACCCTTTGTCTCCCGACGGGAACCCCAGTTCCCAGATGGCTAGTGCTTCCAGTTTAGGGAAATTGACAAAATTTCAGGGGGATTCAACTAGTAGGGAAATAATTTGTACTAAAGGACAAAATTAGGGCAATTCATAGTATTCCTGCAACTAAGTTTTTTAGCATTCCAGAAGTTTGACACGTGCAATTTGCTATTGATATCCCCTCAGTGTACGCTTCATGGTCTATGCAATACATTTTTATACCCTTTTTATTTACCTTCAGCAAATTTTTTATACACACATGTATTTACAGATAAAATTAAGCAAAAACTCCATTGACATTTTTTCTCAGATTTTTCGATCATTTTTTGGCGTCGAAGCATCCATTTTTGAGGCATAATTTTTTCAATTCAAAAAAGAAGTAAGCCCCTGCTTATACTGAAAAAAAACATGCTAGGGCAATTTTGCTGATATTTCAGGGTAATGACTACAATTACTTTAGAAAATTTTTACCTAAACTATTTGAGTGTTGGGAAGCAAAGAGTTAAAATTCCTTAATTTGTAATTAATGCATTTCAGCTTTTACGCAAGTGAATTAAACCAACTGAAGGGAAAATCCCCTTCTCATACTCAACCAAAGAATTTATTACTTTATTTTATCCTGATTTTATTTTATTCTCAAGCTTAGAAGCAATGCTGGAGTTATTTTAGATCAACCAAAGAAGCACCACGTCTATATAGGCAACTGATGCATAGTTGCGTAAAACAGATCTTCATGTAAAAGATTAGTTGCCCGAATAAACGTATTTTATTTCTGGACATTGGCCGCTACGTCGCCACGCACGGGCAAACCCCTGCAGGAGTTCTGAATTCGTTTGTCCGCATCCCCACCGTTCACGGCGAACGATATTGTTCTATGAAGTTTTCCCGGCGCTCAGTAACACCACTTTACGAGGCCCTAAGCGCCCTATGAAAGCATGGCCGTCAGGCCTATCATTGCTTTATCAAATATTCATTTTAGAAGTTATTGTATTCGTAGGACGCTTCCCTACAAATTGTGCATTACGGAATAGCGCCCATAAAACTGGCACCGGAGCAGCTGGTGCTGCATCTTGCGCAAGTGGTGTCGCTTTGGTGCTCTGCAGTGGATTAATTTTCGGCGGCAGTTGCGACAAAGCTTCCATGGAAAAAAGAATGTTTTTCACTTCGTCGCCCGTTCGTTTCGAAAAGAAATATATGGACTGGGATACTCAGTATTGAGAATGATTTAATGCGTTCAGATTGTACTGCAATAGGAGATTAACCATATCGATGTCAGAGTTCGCAAAGGAATTTAATTTAGGTGTAAACAGGAATCGATGATACTTGAAATGAATGGAAACACGGGCCAAGTAATGGGTCTTGACGATGATGATGGCAGTGTGCACACATTTTTTTCCTCAACGCGCATTCACTGTTTTGTTGAATAGTTTAGAATTCACATCGATAACAGATTCCACTCATGAATTTAATTTTGGCAAAAGTAGAAACCAATGATGCTGGAAATGGAATGGGAACTAAAGCCAACTAATGAATCTTGAACGTGATGATGGCAGTATGGACACAGTTATTTTATTTCTGTGCCGAAGATATAGAATTTGAAAGTCAATTTGGTACCCCTTTCGAAGTGGCAGGGGGAACGGTTGGTGGCCACTGGAAGAGCAACCTTCATTTATAGCAACACTTCTCCAGCGTAGCGATACAAGCAGTCTCAAGGTACAGGACAACGTTGCTCATTCTCGCGAACATGTGCTCGACCTGGGACTCACATTTCTCAAGAAGGGCTTAGCACAATCCTTGGATCGTTTAGCAATGGTGTTCAACGGATGAAAATTCCATGACAGAAAATAGCCAAGATAATGATGGTAGTATGCACTGAATGGACTTAGCAGTCAGTATGTACTTAACCTAATATTTAAACTCATTTATTCATTAAACGAAACTATTTGATTCAAATAAAAATTTTCCTGTATTTACTGGCATTAATCTACCAGTGCTGTTCGCATGATGTTTGGTATTGTTTTATCTCAAACAAGAATTGTGCTTGGAAGGCGATTTGACGAGTATCATGAAAGAAGATACCCGAGAAGCTTCTTACGTTTGTGGGGGTTCAGTGATCGTCTAGTTACTGAAGATTAGCAGCTATCTGCATCTCGAATGCGGAATTATAGTGATAAATTTACTCGATTAATTCACAGGAGACATAAAATTTTTTCGTAATCAGAATGTGCATTTCGGGGGCATTGGAAATCTCTGCAGCCCGCAGGCAGGCTGGCTGAAAGTAGTTTGCGAGCTTGCTTCTTCCGGCCGTTGATGTACCACTCGAAAAAAATGAAACCCAGAGTGGCTTGTGAGCCTGCTTCTTCCGGCGCTTGAAGTGCCACTCGAAAAAAAAAAAAAAAAACAGTCAAGAACATTTATAGTTATTCAACTTCACTCTCTTGCAAAAAATAAAGTACGTAGAAAGATACGAATGTGGATTTTACAAACATTTCAAGTAAATGACTCATGTAGCGATTGCCATTTAATTTTACATTACGTCTTTCATGAAATAAAGTAAAAATGCTATGCTCTAAAACATTAGGGGCTGACCAAGGATACTATCCATAATCTAGTGTTTCTAGGGCGACATAAACAAATTTTTAGAACACTATTATTCTTGGGTGGGGAAATTTAGACCTTTATTGACCAATTATTAATAAATGTCCAGAGAAATCAATGAAAAAATGTGTGATTTTCATCAAAAAGTGCAGTTGACTGAAACTAGACCTCAGAAAATTTTGGTATGATTTAATTTGAGCACAATTTTTTACGGCGTCTCTGTAATTAATTCTCCTATTTTCATTCATGCCAAGAACACTGCCTGAACACTCATAAAATCTATTATCCGAAAACCTGCTGTAGAGCTTTCACATCATTTTAAAATTTTTCCAAATTTCCTTTTTATATTTTCAAATTTTTCATCCAAAATAGGAAAACAGTTTGAATTATCTCAAAAAAGCATACATTTCATTGCTATCGCAAACAGAAGTAGCTCTAAATTGAAAAACTTTTTCAAAATGAAAAATACGACGGAAATAAATTCGAAATGTACACAATGAATGGCTAACGCAAACGAAACTAGCGACAAACTTGAAAATTTTTCCTGTAAGATAGAATTACAAGTAAAATAAATTCTAAACGAACACAATAAATTGCCATAATAGACAGAAATACTTTGAACCTTCAAAATTTGTTCTGTGAAACGAAATCACAATGAAAACAAAAAAAAAACGCACGATGAATTACTATCGGAAAAGGAAATAGTTCCAACTTGAAAGAATTAGCTGTAATTTCTGCAACTGGCTCGCTAGCACATTCAGGACATCATTTAAAACCATCAGACCACATGCTACGCAACACATTCAGAACATCATTTAAAACTATCAGACCACATGCTACGCAACACATTCAGGACATCATTTAAAACTATCAGACCACATGCTACGCAACACATCGACTTACGCTTGAATCAACAACTCCCTACAAACGATTCATGCATTTCAATGTCCTGCTGCTCTAATAACACAAAGACCGCGATTTTTACGAGAACGTTATGAAAACCGAGAGATTGATGAGTCAGGCTTGTTAAAGATACGTCCGTTGTTTTCGGTAAATATTGCTCTCGGATCAGACACTTGTGGATGAAGATTTTTTTCCGAGTAGATGGAATATTTTCTGTTCATGCTCTTTTCCCATTTGTTACTCAATAAAGATTAACTAAAAACAAACAAGTTAAAAATCTCATTAGGAATGCCATTTGAAGTAAAAGCTAGTGAAGATCCCTATGCGGATAACCCTCATGAATCCCAGTGTCCCAAACATTCTATTTTTACTCATGAAGACAATATTAATTAGTGGTTCAGGTAACACTACAGCATCTACCACAGTTTTTAATTTTCGGAAGAATTATTTGACGTGAGACTATCACGATTTTATTCATTTATCACGGCTATACGATGCATTAAGTTCCAACTCTAAATTTCACACTGAATAAGATCTGGTTCAGAATACGGAAAACGGTTCACTCTGTAGAAAAACGGTTCAGAACATACAATGCGAGCATTATTAATCAGAACTTACCTTTTCATTAAAAACAACGCGATGTTAAAGTTCTGTAGAGCTTTGTTGGTCTGAAAATTGAAAAAAATTATCCTTCTACAGTTTCCAACATCGGATTTTCAAACAGGTCACATGATCGCAGCAGAAGCAGCGAAATTATTTCGAGAACTCAGTTCTGGTGCTAAAACCTGCAGCGCAGCTAAGTACACTTAGAAGAGCCTACGCAGCAGCTATGCCACATAGGCCGTTTTCAAATCCTGCCCCAGGTTTACGCAGGCGAGTGTCGTGTGTACTCATCAAATGAGTCGCTGGAGAGCAGCTTTGCCGTGTTTATTTTCATATAGAAAAGCAACAAACGAGAAGAACTTCCACTGAAAACTCTGAAAACGAGGCATCTGACCTTCACGGATTTTACTCTGTCAACACACGGGTTACTTAAAACAAAACAGGATAAAAGTTGTTGCCTCATTCGGAAAATGGGTTTTCAATGCTGAGAGGTGAACATATTTACGAGTGTGGCAGCATTTTACAAAGAGCCCTAGTGTGCACAGAATTGTTTCTCTTCATTATTGATTTCCTTAAAATCGAAACACACAAAAAAAGTTGAAGCTTGATTCTCAAAAGGGATTTTTCACTGTTGACGCTTGAAGATATTCACAATATTGTCAACGTTATAAAAAAATTATCTATTGAAGACAGCCCATTCTACAGAATGGTATTTCTAAAGAAGAGCACATGTCTTCAGTGTTGACATAACTAAGGCTGATTAGGCGTCAACTGGCTCGTGATGTGTCTTGTGGATTGTGTTTACAGATTAACACCCTGACTCTTACCTGATTATGCGTTTGTTTTTCAATTTTGGCAATTCCTGCTCCGTGGCATCGAAAATTTTCACCGTTCTGGATTTCTTACTTTCACAGAGTGCAAAACGGTCACAGCAACGGGAATGTAATTAGTTACCAAACTTTGTTAACTCATACAGCGTAACATTAATAGATTTTCTCAAGCTCTTCATCTTTTTCGCATAAAACTACTTGAACAGATACTCTAAAATAAAATTTTATTTTTCTCTCTATTGGGGCATTCAAATTTATAATGTTAAGACCAGTAGAAAGTGAAATAGAGTTAAGCTGATGGATTTATGGAGGAGGGAACGGGATCTCTCTATACCTTGGACTTATTAGTTCGAGCGTACAGTGTCCAGAATGACCGCTAAGTTTTTCGACTTCTTCATGACATTTTACTTTCATAGTCTACAGTTTAAGTGCAGAGTTTTTTGACTTCCAACAAAACTTGTCTTTAAATTTAGTTTTGACGTTCTCTTCATGAAGAACAGAAATAACTTGCAGAACTAAACACGTTGTAGTTGAAAGTTTTATAACTTCCACAACCGATGTTTAACTCTTTACAAAAAACTTCAAGTAATTTCAGAATACCCTCACTTTAGCAGTCTAGCCTTTTAATTAATGTCATATGCTTCTACTTACTGAAAACTTACGGCTAACTTCTGGATTAAATATCATTTTGCTTGCGAAGCCTATCTCCCGTTATCAAAGTATTTTTAAGTCGATGCTAAGTAAGGGCTTATCTGAACTCATTATAAACACAACATCCACACTGCCATGACAAACATTTATTATTTTCAGCATAAAAAGCTGAATTTTTACGAGTAAATCGAAGAAAATGACCTTCTTCATTTCACCAAAGCAATATCACAATAAATCGCAGTGAAGACGATAGTTCTTCAAAGCGAACGAAACAAAAGCAGAACTTCCTTTGAGTCGTAGTCCTGGTCACTTTACATCGGCGTTAATATAATGAATTCAACAATCATGTTTACGACCAGAAATTGTGCAGCATTTCCCGGATCACGTCTGTATAGTACTAAATATATTTAAATTTTACTTGCATCAACAGTAAATCTCATTGAGTATGATTTCATCATTGCGAAGTTCTTTTGTTTTTTGTGAAATTATATCTTAGTATTAGTGTTTTTTAACGAATTCACCGTGGTCTCATAGACAGTTGATTTTATATGATAAAAGTCTTCATAATATATTGACCACATGGTCAGGGGTTTGCTTTGGTCGCAACCTTATCAGAAGCTTAAAAACGAAGAAAATTCCGATAAAAATTATCATCTTTGCTAAGAAAACGTTTCGGAGTCCTGCTCCATCATCACTTCAAACGAAAAAAAATGAAATTACAAAAATTAAAATCAATTAAACTTACAGTGGAGGTGGAAAAGAATGACACATTGGCCTATTTAGACTGTCTCTTGACTAAGGATAAAGATCAGTTTCAGACGTCTGTGTATCGCAAGCCCACTTTCACTGGATTAGGCAATAGTTTTATCAGGTTTTGTTCGATAAATTTCAAAAAATTATTTGTATCCAAACTTCAATTAACAGGGGTTACAAAGTAAGTACAACTTTCAAATACGTGCATTGTGAATTTGAATTCTAACGATCATATTTTACAGCTAATGGGTTTCCGCCGGGTCTTACTAATTCGCAAATTAAACTTTTTTTATCAAAGCAATACAAGCAATACTGTTGACAGTAAAGACCGGTTGTATTGTTACTGTTGACAGTAAAGACCGGTTGAACTGTTCATTCGCGTATTTTGGGGCACCGTCTGATTAGCTGTCTCGTGAATTGAAATTACTGTGTGCGAAATATTTCCATAATTTTACTTTACATGTCACTCAGGTTAATAATTTCAAAATTGCTTCTTTTTTTCGGTACAAAGACATGCTCCCACTGATATGCGAGCCTCTTTGGTGTACTCGTATAGTTGTGTGCAGTGCACATCTTCGTACGTCGGTGTGACGTCCCGAAATTTTTATATCAGAGTGGCAGATCATAGAGGTTAAAGCTTCCGTACTGGTAACCAACTAGCATACCCATCGCATTCTGCAGTGCGAAATCATGCCGAAAAATGCGATGTTCCTATATCTCCTAACGATTTCAAAATTTTAGACTCGGCTTCAACCCCTAATGACCTCAGAATTTTAGAGTCCTTGCATATCTTCAAACGAAACCCGGATTTGAACAATATGGATAGTTCGTACCCATTGCAAATAGTGAATAGGTAGATCCCTCCTCAGTACCAGCCGTATTTCATTCCATACTTATTTGTTACATGTATTCTTTTTGTACTTCTGTATTTTATTCTTTGTTTTTGTTCGTGTCATACTTTGTATTTTTACTTTCATGAAACATTTTTAGTACCTACAATTCATTGTACTTTGATCTTTTATTTCAGACGTAATTTTTTATTTTGTTTGAACTGATGATGGAGCAGGACTCCGAAACGTTTTCTTAGTAAAGATGATAAATTTTATCGGAATTTTCTTCGTTTTCAAGTATCCATAATCTTTACACTTTTTATCCACACCCTCGGCGAAAGATGGGTTCAAACATTTTTCCGACATTCATTTGTCAATTATAATTATTTGGTAGAGAATGGTGTAAGCATTGCTTATGACACAATTAGACTTCAAAAAAGTCGAGACAGATTGCACTGTGTGAAACTCTGCAACAAGACACCACTAAAATAATTTTAAAAATTTGTATGCTTCGATTCGAATCTCAGAAGGCACTTTTAGACAAACAAACAAAATATTAGAGTGGGGTGAACTTCTTAGGGAAGAACTTTATTATAACAATAAAAATTACCTGAACCGTAAACATCTAGAGTTTTTGAAGTATTGGTTCGAGCATAAAAAAGCCTCTTTCCAAGCATTAAATTTAGAATCGGATGAACTTCTTTGAGAAACTGGAACAAAAGGAAGCTTAATTGTGACAAAAGGAAACGCCGAAACCGTAAACTTCAACAGTTTTTGTTGCATTGGTTCGAGCATAAAAAGGCTCTTTCAAAAAACAAAGATTTGAGTCCGGTGAAATTCATTGAGAATTCTGTGACTAAGGAGTGCTTTATAGCCACAAATTGATACACAGAACCGTAAGCTTCAACAGTTTATGTAACATTGGTAAATTTGGTTCGAGTATAAGAAGGCTCATTCCAAAAACAAAATTTAGCGTTAGGTGGGCTTTTTCGGGAAGACTGGGACTGCGGAGAGCTTTATTGCATGAAATGAAATCACTCGACAGCACTCAGAACGTTCCAGGAAGCGAACGCTGAACTGGTCGGTCGCGAGTGAGAGGATGTCGGATCAGCGAAGTTCGCAAAGCTCTTTGCTCAAACCAAATCAGTCTACATAAATCTTCCATTCATCGCTCTTAAGAAACTTATAGAACGAGAAAGATGAAGGAAGCTCGCACACTTCAAACTCGTTTGAAGTTTGAGTGAACGTGAACTTTTAAGCTGCATGTGACAAGTGTCGAGATTGTTTTTGAGTGCATACATGAAAGACAAAACCTCAAACCTAATTACTGCACTGTTTTTGAGTGGATACCTGAAAGGCTAAAAATCAGACCTCATTCCTGAATTGTTGTTGACTGGATGCATGAAAAACTAAATCTCAAACCTCATTCTTGAATTGTTTTTGAATGGATACGTGAAAGTCTAAATCTCATTCCCGAGATTCTTTCTTTAGCGGCTATCTCAAGGACCGAGTGTACGGTGGGAGAGTATGGAAACATCGCTAGACTTGAGGAAACCACCGGGGAGGAGATAAGGGTCATCCCTCAATCTGTCTGTGAAGATCTCTTGGAAAACTTCGTGCCATGCCCGAGAAATGCATGGATCCACAGATGTCTTCTCGAACACACGTTCTAGCATCTGAACAAAAGGACTATAATGCTCCAAAAGCAGTTAACTAGTCGTGACTGAACCCGAATTTAACACGTACACTGCGATGGAATAAACGGAAGTTCAATATTTAATAGAAATTTAAAGTCAATTGTAGTAAGCAATTTTGGAAAATAGAAGACATTAACTGAATCGTGCCTTCGTTTAGCTTTCATGAAATATTCATACAATTTCGGTTAGTTACTGCAGAAAGGTCATCAGGATTATGGAGATCCCCTCAGTGACCAACGGTGGGTCCCTCCGCCGTAAATGGGTAATCATGTCTAAAAATTGAGAAACGGTCGCAATGGAAAGTTAAGACTTGTTTTTATCACTACTTAGCGCAGGTTGTTCGCTCGTCTTCATCAGTCATTAATTTAGTGGGAAAACCGGCCAAGTTCTATGAACTTATGTACTGTACTGATATTAAAGTTAGATGTAAATATGGATGAAACAACCGTATTACCTCGATATTTTCTCACATTTTCTCACTTTTTTGCGCGACCTCGGATAAATCTACGTGAATTCAAACTCGGTTCTTTTAGAGCTTAGATCGACCTAATTATTTTCAAAGGAACCGAGGTACTCATTTGTTCTTCATTCATTTTTAGGGCCTGAATTTTAGAATAAAATTCACAAAGTGTACATAGAAATTTAGAAGACATTTGTCTTTACCGACATAATTGTGGGGGTCTGCTTGAAAAAGTCAACAAGTCTGAAGAAAGTGAATTCATGAAGACAAGGAAAATCACTTGAGCCGAAAAGCATTCCATCAAGATGGTTTTTATGTTTCCTCGAACAAATTCTAACCGCAAAGCGTTTCAGATAAATTTTTTGTACAGCTGCCATGTTTATAGCGGCAACTATGGAGCGTTTCAAAATTGCAGGAGAAGAATACAACGAATGAAAGGATAGAGAACTAAAGAATAGCGAAATAAATGTATTTGCATCGATGTTCGGGAAGATATCAAGTAACATCATTCCAAAACGAATACATTAATACCTAACAGGAAGCAGGTAATGTTTAAAATAAAACATCGAATTATAAAAGGCTATTACAGCAACATTTTATAGTTAGTAAATAATCGCTTAAAACCTCGTGGTTAATCGAGTACAGAGACATCAGTCAACAGAACTGTGTTTATTACGCATTACGAGTACAGAGACTTCAGTCCACGGAACTGTGTTTATTACGCATTACGAGTACAGAGACATCAGTCCACGGAACTGTGTTTATTACGCATTACGAGCACAGAGACATCAGTCCACGGAACTGTGTTTATTACGCATTACGAGCACAGAGACTTCAGTCCACGGAACTGTGTTTATTACGCATTACGAGCACAGAGACTTCAGTCCACGGAACTGTGTTTATTACGCATTACGAGCACAGAGACTTCTGTCCACGGAACTGTGTTTATTACGCATTACGAGCACAGAGACTTCTGTCCACGGAACTGTGTTTATTACGCATTACGAGCACAGAGACTTATGTCCACGGAATTGCGTTCATTACATAAATGACATAAAATATGGAAGCTGTCCTAGATGTTTCTTCCCCCAAAATCGTGCATAACACATTTTAATTTCTAAAGTTGAGACTCTGTCACCATGAACTTAATTAATTCCGATCAGTGCGAGAATACAACGCATGGATTATGATTTCTCATGCCAGTATCAGTTCGTAAATGGTATTTCGAACAAACTATATACATGCAAGAATTGCGTGAAAAGCTAGGGTGTATTAGTAGGTTCCTGTCCTTCGTTTGAAGGTTTCTTGAGACATTCATCCCGGATATCTAAGATCCAGAAGTCACCAAGCATTTTTTTTTCCCCCTCTAACTGAATAGATGATCGTTGTAACTCCGCTGTAAGCGAGACTTTTTTGTTTTTCAAGTTTACAGCAATTATTCATTTTGTTATCATGACCTATGACCTGATTTTCAAACAATTTACGTCGTACCGGTGGTACAGCGTAAGTTGTTCTGTTGACTTAGCTACGCTGTGAATAGTATTTTTAGGTCAAAATCGTATTGTTTTTTTAGGCCAAGTTTAGGCCAAGCTGCATAGTGTTGCCAGTTGAATTTAAAATCTGGTGGATTTTAAATCGACATCTGTTAACAGCTCTTGTTCTTTTTTTCGAATTGGAAAGCTTACGTGTTTCTTGAAATACAATGCCTAATGGCAGTTCCTCGCTGATTTCGAAGTGTGTGACGACTGCCTGAGGCCATCGTCAGTCTAACCCTGAATAGAGTTAACAGCACTACGCAAAACCGTGGTGTTCTACAATAATGAGCCCGTATCGAGCATCGGGCAGCCCAGATTATTTTAAACTAAATAATCTGGCAACCCAAATTATTTACAAGTTATAAAGCATCTGGCCGAGTTGTAGAACACTATAGACTGTATTGCGCACAGCTACTTCTAGTATCGAGTTTATTATGCAAAAACAGAAATGTAGTTATATATGTTATTTTATGCAGGAGGTTATAGTAATGCTGATTGGATTTCACGTCACATATCGGCGAGGAATGTGTACATTTGGTACGAGAATGATTCTCAAATTTCGAATTTCCCACATCAGCTATAAACTGCTATGAAAAGGAAAAATCAAAAAGTAAAGGCGAAACAACGATACGATAACTAACTATGCAATTCAAACATATTAAGTAAAATCCTACCTGATATCGTACGTTCTGAAAGATAGATACTTTAACGCAACGCAGAGGCTAGCTTGTTAGAAATTAGCCAGAACAGCAGAAACACGGCTGCGACAACGTCAGCACCAGCAGAAGCCTCCTCCGGAGTATACTAAAAAAATGTACAACCTTAGACCCCAATCAAACTATGAATCGGATAATGACAATATGCCACCATGAACCAACACCAATGATAATGACAATAAGATTACTAGAACACAACAAACCTGAGTTTTTAATGCACTCAGTGACGATACGTTCAGACGGAAAGTTAATTTAGAAAATTAGATGAAATCAGTGGGAGACAAGTGCTTCAAGCGGAAAAATAGTAACGATAGTTAAGAGATTTCGATACTCGAGAAAGAAGGTGAAGTTCGAAGATCATTCTGATCCAGGCTTCTAAGCCCATCAAAAAGACGAACGACTTCTACAGTAATTGACGTCCCAAGGACAAATTAATTATTAATCCATTTAAGTTTCAATATAAATTTCTTAAGATTACTTTACTTGCTTGAAGCACCATATGAAACTTGACACGATAGTCTACAAAACAAATGAAAATGAAGTAAAAGCACAGGCGCACAGAATCATAAACAGAGAAACAGCAGTCAGTAAGATGGTAGAGGTTCTCAGCCTGAACTGGGTCCAACGGAACTAGCCGCGAGCCAAATCACCGTAACATGGGCCGACACTGCAACACGCCACAAAACATCCATGTAGCGACACAAACGAACTGATAAAATACCCGATCAGGGAACTACGCTCGGAGGCTTCTCAAGTCAACATCAAGTCAATAGCAACTCAAAAATTTAGCCAACTTCAGCTCCAAATCATATCAAAAACAAGTCTGCCATTGAAAATCACGTACCTACCACCTCACCTGCGATCCTACCGAAACATTTGAACAACGACCAGCGAGCGGCGACCCGGCACCTACGCGGAAACGCTGAAAGAGCAACGCCACCTCAGAGACGCCCAAGCGGTAGTGAAGAAATTTTTCCCACACTATCATGAATTAGCTGACCAAAGCCTACAGGGTTGGGATCGGTTTCAAAGTGCCTGCAGTTTACTTTGTGCTTTATTTTAGGTCGTGGTCTATGTATTAAGCGTCCGATATTTTAGAACAAAAAGTTCTTTGTTTGGGCATCTGACTCGTTTTGAAAATTGTACATTATTAAGAAGCCGTTGGCAGCTTTTGAACCGCCCGTTGGTAAAGTTTCAAGTTTGAAACCAATTTCTACTCTAAGAAAGTCTTGAGAAATAACACTGCCTCCCTCAAGTGCCTCCCTCGTTTAGACTTGAATGAAATTGAATTTGTTTTTAACGTCTGAGGGAATAAATATCCCGTAAAATTACTTAGGTTTTTTGTGTGCTAAAGTTTCTAAGCTCTTTCGTAAGCCCTAAGGATTTTTAAAAGGCACGATGCTTGAAGTAATAACTGAAGGTCCTTGAAGCATGATACTTAAACGTAGTGTCTCAAGTAAATTCGTTCATTCTGAGAGTAACGATTTCTTGTGTATTTTTTGTGTTTGTTTCAGGCGCTAATAAGTTTTCTTTCATGACATTCAGTTTCCTTAAATTTGATGTTTATTTCTTTGATTAACTCTACATAGTTTTACCTATGTCATAAAACCTACATCAAAACAAAATACATGAGAACTGGGCAGTCAAAGAGTGAGCACACTTTTTAGGACACCCTGTATTTTTGTTGGCATGTAGCATTGGTGTAATTTTATTATCTATTTTATATAGGTTTTATTCAGTACTGCATAATTAATTGAATGAGAGGTTACTCAATCCTCTACTGTCCAAATGGACTTCAAATTCACATCTGGAAACAATCCTGATAAATTTTAATTTCTTTTCTCATTTGAACGCTTACGCGTTTCTTGGATTTTAATCTCTAATGGCAATTCCTCGCTCATTCTGATGACCGTGACAACCTGATGCGAGAGTCAGTCTAATGACGGTAATTGAGATGCCTGAAACACGAGTGAGAGCAAAGAAAATTAGGTGGGGCAATGATAAATCGAGGTACGGATGATGAGCACTCGGGGCTCATCAGATACATAGTTCGACATCTTGCAACTAAAATTCTGGCATAGTTATAATGTTGCTCCTGCTCTAACCATATTTTGTAAACGGTTTCCGATGAACTTTCATTTTTAGGTAGGGTAAATAAAAATTTTAAACTAAATAGACCATTAGGTTAAACTGATATAGGGCATTAATAGAAAAAAAATGAGAATTGCAGAATTACCCGCTCGAGTTTGGTTTCAATGGGCACCCTGAGAAAATAAAATTATAGGCCACCTGCCATTTTTTTAGTGATAAAATAGTTATTGCCACTAGACTTTGAGTACAATTTTCTTAATTATCACTGAGTGGAGCTGGAAGTTCTAACAAATTCAGCAGGCTTTGCTGTTAGCACAGAGGAACCTACAGTCTCAGATGACAGTAAAAATCTTTATGCAATTCTCTCTGCAGATTCTCGTTGTCTAGCCGATCTTGAATATCACTAGAGATAAAAATACCCGGATTCTAAATGAACTGCAAAATGAGCTGAAGAACAGAATTGCTGGTGCTAGTGAACTGCAGCTGGCTGCTGGTGCCGGTGAACTGGTGCTAGTTGCTGGTGCCGGTGAACTGGTGCTAGTTGCTGGTGCCGGTGAACTGGTGCTAGTTGCTGGTGCTGGTGAACTGGTGCTAGTTGCTGGTGCCGGTGAACTGGTGCTAGTTGCTGGTGCTGGTGAACTGGTGCTAGCTGCTGGTGCTGGTGAACGGTGCTAGCTGCTGGTGCTGGTGAACTGGTGCTAGTTGCTGGTGCTGGTGAACTGGTGCTAGCTGCTGGTGCTGGTGCTGGTGCTGGTGAACTGCAGCTAGCTGCTGGTGCTGGTGAACTGCAGCTAGCTGCTGGTGCTGATGAACTGCAGCTAGCTGCTGGTGCTGGTGAACTGCAGCTAGCTGCTGGTGCTGGTGAACTGGTGCTAGTTGCTGGTGCTGGTGAACTGCAGCTAGCTGCTGGTGCTGGTGAACTGCAGCTAGCTGCTGGTGCTGGTGAACTGGTGCTAGTTGCTGGTGCTGGTGAACTGCACCTAGCTGCTGGTGCTGGTGAACTGCAGCTAGCTGCTGGTGCCGGTGAACTGGTGCTAGCTGCTGGTGCTGGTGAACTGGTGCTAGCTGCTGGTGCTGGTGAACTGGTGCTAGTTACTGGTGCGGGCGAACCGCAGCTAGTTGCTGGTAAATAAGGTTCTGTGAAGAACTGTTTGTTAGCGCTCATGGCTGGCTGGCTGTGTTGATAGTGCGAGATCATACTCTGTAGATAGTGCAAGGGACTGGCAGTGCAAGTAGTGCAAGGCCCTGGGTGTGCAAGTCGTGCAAGGCCCTGGCTGTGCAAGTAGTGCAAGGCACTGGCAGTGTAAGTAGTGCACGGCACTGGCTGTGCAAGTAGTGCACGGCACTGGCTGTGCAAGTAGTGCACGGCACTGGCAGTGTAAGTAGTGCACGGCACTGGCTGTGTAAGTAGTGCAAGGCACTGGCTGTGCAAGTAGGGCAAGGGACTGGCAGTGCAAGTAGTGCAAGGGACTGCCTGTGCAAGTAGTGCAAGGGACTGGTTGTGCAAGTAGTGCAAGGCACTAGCAGTGTAAGTAGTGCAAGGCACTGGCTGTGCAAGTAGTGCAAGGGACTGGCAGTGTAAGTAGTGCAAGGCCCTGGCTGTGCAAGTTGTGCAAGGAACTGGCTGTGCAAGTAGTGCAAGGGACTGGCTGTGAAAGTAGTGCAAGGCACCAGCTGTAAAAGTAGTGCAAAGCACCGGCTGTGCAAGTAGTGCAAGGCACTGGCTGTGTAAGTAGTGCAAGGCACTGGCAATGCAAGTAGTGCAATGCACTGGCAATGCTAGTAGTGCAATGCACTGGCAATGCTAGTAGTGCAAAGCACTGGCTGTGCAAGTAGTGCAAGGCACTGGCAATGCAAGTAGTGCAATGCACTGGCAATGCAAGTAGTGCAAAGCACTAGCTGTGCAAGTAGTGCAAGGCACTGGCTGTGCAAGTAGTGCAAGGCACTGGCTGTGCAAGTAGTGCAAGGCACTGGCTGTGCAAGTAGTGCAAGGCACTGGCTGTGCAAGTAGTGCAAGGCACTGGCTGTGCAAGTAGTGCAAGGCACTGGCTGTACAAGTAGTGCAAAGCACTGGCTGTACAAGTAGTGCAAGGCACTGGCTGTACAAGTAGTGCAAGGCACTGGCTGTACAAGTAGTGCAATTCACTGGCTGTACAAGTAGTGCAATTCACTGGCTGTACAAGTAGTGCAAGGCACTGGCTGTACAAGTAGTGCAAGGCACTGGCTGTAAAAGTAGTGCAAGGCACTGGCTGTAAAAGTAGTGCAAGGCACTGGCTGTGCAAGTAGTGCAAGGCGCTGGCTGTGCAAGTAGTGCAAGGCACTGGCAGTGCAAGTAGTGCAAGGCACTAGCTCAACGCTAGGAGCTAATTGTAGCTCACTCATGGCCAACTTGAACTGCACACTGTGCGGTGTTTATGACTGCTAATAATATTCAACTGAGTCCTGCATTATCAAAACTCGCAGGACCCGTAGAAATTCCAAGGACAGTGTCATCAATGAGCTAGGTGGACCCGTGAAAAAATTCGGTCAACATTACTTAATTAATTTCAACATAGCATATTCTAACCTTACCTAACATATTCTGACTTATCTTTTTCTAACCTATGTTAACCAAATCTTTTCAAACTTAACATATCTTAACCTAACGTATCCTATCCTAACCTAACTTTAACCAATGTCATCCTTAGGCTAGGTGAACCCGTGAAAAAATTTCGTTCAACATTACCTAGCAAATTCTAATATAGCATATTCTAACCTAACCCATCCAAACATAAAATATACTAACCTATCCTATCCTTACCGAAGCTAACCTGATAATTTGGCAAACATATAAAATATTTAACCTGTGAAAATTTCATCAAAATTACCTAACCTATCCTAACCTAACCTAACATAACCTAACCTATCCAATCCTAACCTACCCTATCTTATAACCTACCCTATCCAATCCTAACCTACCCTAACTTATAACCTACCCTATCTTATAACCTATCTTATCATAACATATCAATGCATGTAAAGGCGATCTTTTAAACGTAACACTCAGGAATTCGGTTTCCATGACACCGAAAACTCGGTTGAGGAGCGTTACACACGAACTTAATTTTATGCGTATTAATATATAGATTCTCACTTGCTCTAGAGTGACGAAGGCAAATTTAATTGAAATAGAAACGTGAATTATGTTCAACCGTCAAACCGAATCAAGCAAACGTGTTATGTGCTGAAGTTTTGACGAACTGTTTAAGCAAAATTTCTGGCGTATCAGGAAGGCTTTCAGTGTCTAATTTGAAAATGAGTTGTGAACTACTACGAAAATTACTCTTTGCAATACTGTGTGGAAATAAAATCTTCAGATGATTTCAAAATTTTGGATTCTGCTTCGACATCTCATGACCTCAGGATTTTAGTTATTAAATATTTTCAAGCAAAACCCTCATTTAAACAATATGGATAGTTCATGCCCTTTGCAAATAGTACTCGTAAATAGAAAACTCTTCATAACCTGCTGAGTTTCATTTTATACGTGTGTTTTCTGTGATTTCTTTACGTACTTTATGCTTCACCTACGATACATTTTAATACCTACCATTCATTGTACTTTGATCTTTTATTTCAGAGACATGAAGATTTGTGTTTTGAACTGATGACGGAGCTGGACTCCGAAACATTTTTTATTCAAGATTAATTTTCCAGAAATTTTTCTTAATTTTTAAGTTTCTGTGTTGAATATTCTTCGGACCGTCAGCCTCTTTGCTGAGATATTCTACTGCCACAATTAGGGTTCGAAAGTTTAGCGATATTTGTTCCGCAATTTTACCCTAGAATAAATTCGTTTTCCTTCACAATAAATTTTCGAGACACTATGAAAATGAAATGCAAATTATTAAAATTCAGCAGTGTTTTTGATCATAAAGAATCCTAAAAATTGCTCCTCGATATCCTACAAGTCTTACAGAATCGCATTCAAGAATGAAACATGTTGTGCGCATCAAATGCTCCATTATCACCAAAAAATTGCCTCGTAGTTGCTGTATATTCAATAGTCCTGTCTAACCTATGGCAACCTTAATATATATTCATTTCACAACACTTATCCTATCCATTAACAAAATTCAGACTCGTAGTAAACTAACGCAATTTACAGCATGTCAGAAGTTTAGGGTATCACGTAGAGGAATGGTTTACTGAAGGCGTAGCTCAGCAGAGACTAAATTTGTGTCATGTTGTAATTCACATTGACAACACTCTGACGTTGAGAACCGACAAGTTATTGAAGCTGCAACCCCTCCTCATGGGATAGGTCATAGGTTTAGGGTCATAGAAACCAAAACGGGGGGCATGGGATAGGTCATAAGTTTAGGGTCATGGGATCCAAAACTGGGGGCATGGGATAGGTCATAGGTTTAGGGTCATAGGACCTAAACCTGGGGGCATGGGATAGGTCATAGGTTTAGAGTCATAGGACCTAAACCTGGGGGCATGGGATAGGTCATAGGTTTAGGTTAGTTAGGTTTGCCAATCCTATGACATGGGGACTGGCGCCCCCAGGGGAGATATTTTTGGGTTACCTCGACTTTAGGGAAGACTTCGGGACTTCTACCTGTCGTGCTCACTTCACTTCTTGCGATTTTAATGTTTTGTTTTCTGTCTCTTCGTTGTCTATCCTTCCTCCTCCTTCTTGGCTTGCTGTTTCTAAGTGCAGGATAGTCTGTTTGGGATAAGCTTTGTCCATAGATACCTAGTTTTCTATATGGCCTTCTCTATCCCGTTTTCTACAGTCCCAAAGTCGCCGAAGTCGACTCCTTTATCGTTGCTCTCCTGAGTTTGCCTTTGTTGTGACAAAGAATTGTTTAACTGTCTAGCATAATAGTTATAATAAAAAATAATGGCACTAACAATAATTAAAATAACTCCAGCATTGATACTTCTAAGGTTGAGAATAAAAAGCAAGGCGAAAATCGCTTCACGTGTAGTTTTTTTTATTAAAAATGATCAAATAAAACTGAACGTTTCGGACTAACTGTCCATCTTCAGCAAAAAATCTCTGTAAAACGAAACCAAAAGAGGAAGAAATTAATACACTAAAGCAGTGTCTATAAAAATCTAAACTTTGAAAATATACTAACAACTGTAAAATAATATAAGAGGAAAAACTGAGTAGCTGAATTAGGTGTTGGCAACATGAAGCGGGAAAGCACTTTGGGTGTCATTCAGTATAGGTTTCTTTTTGTAAATATGCAGAGATTCGAGAAGGCGCAGATCTGTTCTGTAAGAGGTACCGGTCAAGATTTTAAAATCATTTAGGAAGACGGGAACATTGCACTCTTCTGCATGAGATCTAACAGAGGACCGTGGGGGGGACCCAAGAGGAAAACCAGTTCTGCAACTACGCCCAGCATGCTCGGAAACTCTAGTCATCAGGGTACGGCAGGTAGAACCAACGTACCGCGATTCACAACGTGAACAACTGAATTGGTACACCAGAGACAAGCACAGTGAGGGTGGCAGTTTGTCTTTGAAACGAAATAGAGAACCAATTGTAAAATTATTGACGAGGATCATTTGAACTTTGAGCTGAGGGAAAAACTTATTAATAAGGGATTTAACATCCTCGCTTAGTTTTAATGACTGATCTCCAAAATACGGCAACTTCAGAAAGAAAGCTTGTTGTGCACAAGATTGAACAGATTGAAAATTATCATGAACTTATGACAAAAATTTATTAATGTGCTTGTCAATAACAGAAGATGGAAATCCGTTTTTGGCAAAATATCCTCGCAAAAATCTAACTCTCTGTGTGAGTATTGAAAGTTACAACACACATTATACGCTCTATGGACGAGACTACGAATGCCGCAAACCTTAAAATTGTTCGAACAAAAGCTAAAAAAGCTAGTCCCGAACCAGAAAAAGTTTTCTTTCGGAAAAAGAGCACTGAAAAGTGTTGCCAACTCTCTCCACATAAGCATTAAGAAACGGCAACCTCTCATTGTCTTCGTCTTCCCTAGTAAATCTAATATTGCTATGACGAGAATTTAAACATTGGAGGAAGAGGTCAGCATGAGCCTAATCTCTGTACAAAACAAAGGTGTCGTCAACATACCGCTTGTAAAATACGGGCCTAAAAACAGGAGGACATTCTTTCAACCAGTTTTGTTCATGGTGGCACAGAAATATATTAGCAAACGTTGGGCCTAAAGGTAAACCCATGCCCAACCCATCAACTTGCTTATAATATTTACCGTTGAAAATGAAAAAAGAATTACAGACTGCCAATTGTAGCAACTTTTCAACAATACTGTGAGAGAGCCCCATGAAAGTTTGACAACTTGCGAATAAATTAGATAAGCAAATTTCTATAGTTTCCAGCAAAGGTACATTGGTGAACAAATTTTCCACATCAAAAGACACCATGAACAGCCGATCAGCATTATTAAAACTACTCAAACTATCTACAAATGCTTTAGAGTTGTCAACAGTAAAACAATTCGTACTGAAAGGTTTCAGAATTGGAACAAAAAATTTTCATAAAATATGATACAAATACAAAAAAATATTTATGATAATTCTCAATCTGTTCAATCTTGTGCACAACAAGCTTTCTTTGTGAAGTTGCCGTATTTTGGAGATCAGTCATTAAAACTAAGCGAGGATGTTAAATCCCTTATTAATAAGTTTTTCCCGCAGCTCAAAGTTCAAATGATCCTCGTAAATAAATTTACAATTAGTTCTCTATTTCGTTTCATAGACAAACTGCCACCCTCACTGTGCTCGTCTCTGGTGTACCAATACAGTTGTTCACGTTGTGAATCGCGGTACGTTGGTTCTACCTGCCGTACACTGACTAGAGTTTCCGAGCATGCTGGGCGTAGTTGCAGAACTGGTCTTACTCTTGGGTCCCCCCGACTGTCCTCTGTTAGATCTCATGCAGAAGAGTGCAATGTTCCGGTCTCCCTAAATGATTTTTAAATCTTGGCTGGTACCTCTTACAGAACAGATCTGCGCCTTCTCGAATCTCAGCATATTTACAAAAAGAAACCTATTCTGAACGACACCCAAAGTGCTTTCCCGCTTCATGTTGCCAACACCTAATTCAGCTACTCAGTTTCCTCTTATATTATTTTACCGTTGTTAGTGTTTTCTCAAAGTTTAGATTTTTATAGATACTGCTTTAGTGTATGAATTTTTTCTACTTTTGGTTTCGTTTTACAGAGATTTTATGCTGAAGATGGACAGTTAATCCTAAACGTTCAGTTTTATTTGATCATTTTTAATAAAAATGACTATACGTGAAGCGATTTTCGCCTTGATTTTTAACAATAATTAGGAGAAGAAGAAGAAGGAAATTTATTGCAAACGAACCACTTAGAAAAATACATTCCTTTATTTTGTGACAACGTCAAATGAGTACCGTCATGAACCTAGTACACTACTTAAATGTGAGGATTTCAAATAATTAATTAAGTTGTTTCCTGTGAGCTGTAAATCGGAGGGATATTACTGAAGATTCTGGCGAATATACAACTATTCGTTGGCTTGAATAAGTGTTTGACTTCTAGTGCATCTTAGTGGAACGTTTTCTGTGGTGCACAGATAAGGTTTTCTTGAAAATTCAATCTAAATATGCACTAAATTGTTTGGTAACTATTGCTCCTATGATTGTTTAATTTTCAGTAGAAATTTTCAAAACCAAAGACTAAAAGTTGCCCTGAGAATACTCACAATGTTTTTCTAATAAGTCTCGAATGAAAACCATCAGCAGTCCATTTCAACGATGAGATCGGGTTTCGTACGGCTTCTAATGATGTTACCAAGAATAATGCAATCTAGCCTTGTGAGCACAGCATCTAATATTTTTATCAAATGAAACACTGCCATATCAAGTATCAGTAATGCGTAGGGGATTAGTGTTTTTCCACGTAATATCTGCCCTAGATTTGCTTATGATTTTATTTAAATATTAAGTCAGCGGCTGAACGGAAAGTTTCAGATGAAGTAGCTACCGCAGGTATGTTCGCTGGGAATTTCTGAAAATAATTGTGGCAAAGAGATGGATTAATTCAGAAAACTGTATTTCCTTGAACTTCATTACAGCCTTTCTTTTAGTGCAACCAGCAATATAAGAATTAAGAAAATAAAACATTTATTTAGAGCAACTCGTGATTTTTAATTAGTTTACAATAGCGCGTGATCTTAATTTTTATTCGTAATCGTGAGTCACTCGCACTTCAAAGTGTCTCGAGTATGAGGATTTTAAAACGAGCTTTACTTAATTCTGCGCTAGAGCTCGACTCGTCAAACATGGAAGGAGAAACTTAACACACGATACTCAAATTTCCAATATTTTGAAATTGGTCCTCCCATGACGTGATTGCAAATGACACAACAAAGACTTTTAAAACTTCACGTACCACACGTCGGTGTTTTAGCCGTTAGTACTTCTTGAGTAATACAGAAACATTGTTTCATCCTGATTAAACAAATAAAAGCAACGAGTGCTTAATTATCAAATTTTAACAGTAAATAGTACCGGTGTTTTTGACGCTAAAATATTCATATTTCAAACATCGTTTTCACTTAACGTATTACTCTTCGTGCCCAGTCAGCTTGAAATTACGAAAGGCAGCTCATACGTCAAACTCCATCTTGATTTGTTAAAACAGGCAAGTTTCCCAAATGATTGCACACAGCACCCACTAACGTCTCCATAATAGACTTCATCACAATGCACGCCAGACGATCTCCATTGTTAATTTCATCCTAATGGCGCAGGAAGATCTTCAATATAAACTTCGCCGCATTGCACGCCTGAAAATTTACATCGTAAATCTCTAGCGTAAGCCTCACAAAACTTCACACACGTAAATCTTCGCTTCAACTTGTCATTCATAACAAGACGCACTAACACCACCTTCATCATACCCCCCACCAGACAGTCACTACAATCTGCGTTGTTATGCCCACCCAAGAACGTTAGAATCAGATGCTCATCCTGCTTTACAAAAGGCTAAAATAAATTCCAAGTCTAAGAATATGGCCAGATTGCAGACTGAGAGCGTGCCGAGAGACTGCTTTAGGAAGACACGCGATGTCAATCATTGCAATTGGAAGCGATGGTTGCGTTGTCACGCGTCCCTGTGGTGTCATTAGCTCGGATTCAGAGAAGAATTTCTGCAGCCGTGCAGTTCTGGTACTATTTTGGGGCATGTGAAAACTTGCGAATGTCTTCCCCATTGATTTAAATTGAATAAGACTTGAGCTAATAATGTTATAACATCTAGGTGTGCTGCGCGTTCTGCTCGCTCAAATAAAATATGCTGACGGTTCACGTCGGTGACTGAGCTGTTCGACATGCAACAGAGAATCTAGGTACGCCATAGTCCCAAGATTTACTGCAAAATAGTATGAGAACGAAGACAAACAGCGCTACGTTGAAACGGTTTCTCAAGTCTCTGTCACCGAAAACAGCCTTTAAAATACTTTGGAAACTTTTGTATTGTCGAAGTTTTGTCGAAAAATAAGGTAAAACATATGATAAAACAATTTCAGGTCCCTATAGTCTCGAAATAAATTGTTTTTCATTTATCTCAAAAGAGTAACGTATTATTTGTTTTCGATTTCATTCGTTTTAAAAACGAAAAGATATCGCTCGGTCCAGCAACGGAGGAATAAATTCCAGATTTAGATCACACAAATTGTTTTCAATAATAATTTTGCAATTTAACATTGCTATAATTTCGCTTCAGAACTTTAAAATAATTTCACCAGAAGTTCAGATCATTTTTTATTTTCATTCACGGGCATGAGAATCTTTCGTCCTAAAAACCATCACCTCTCATTCCCATCAGCGCGCATTCATAAATCTTTGAATTTGTCCACAAGCAAGCCTTATAACCTGTCGCAGGGGGCTTTCCTTCAAAATAATATTTTTGTACTAAATTCCCACGCGACAACGATAACGAATTATGAATCATGAATGTCTGCACCATCTCTCCTACGCTCTTCAGCGCTCCAGTGTTTGACGAATCATGGATGGTTCTTTTCGCACCAGCTCTCAAGGCTCAGGCAATGTTGTGGTAACGAATAGTGAATGCTTCTTTGTGTAACATCTCTCAAAACTGACGCACTTTTATGATAACGAATTGTGAATGCTTCTTTCTACACCATCTCTTAAAACTGACACACTTTTACGATAACGAATTATGGATGCTTCTTTCTACACCATCTCTCAAAGCCCAAGCACTTTTGTGATGACGAATTTTGAATTGAATTTTCCGCCCTGCTTCTTCAAAACTCAAGCACTCTAGTGTTTAACAGATTAGTAATGTTTCCTTTTCTCCCACCTTTGTAAGTCTCACGCCCTCCAATGCATAGAGCACGAACACAACATAAAGTTCCAGTCCACGCTCGAATTAAGATATTTTACACCATCTCTGCGAAACTCAAGCACTGCAAGGCAATAAATCATGATTCTTCGCACCATATTTTTAAATAAAAGAAACCTGACGGCACTGAATTATCATTTCAAATCTCATCCCGTGTTTCAATCCAGAGATTCGAAAGTTTTATGCCTTAGCAATGACAGGGTTCAGTTGAAACCTCAGTGTACTGCACCTTTGCTATGGTTCAATCTTAAGAAATTTATCCTAATGCTCATCACGGAATGGTGAAACATGAAAAAGTTGTATACTGTTTTCAGAATTTCAGAGAATGAGAAATGTTCATATTCACTTGTGTTGTAGAATTCTCAAGACTTATTTGAGTTTTATGCGATTTTTAATTAAATCGAACCACTCAAGATCCAGAAGTATGCTTTACTTCAGGTGAGGGAGTAATGAAGCAACACAGCTCCGTATATTCGAAGTTAGTGATTTGAGGCAATAAAATACTGTTTACACAACAATATAAGAGTGTACAAAATAATGGATAGGCGATTAAAGGTCATTCAATTGCAGTAAAAGATACCAGTCTCATCGCACGATAAAAAATGTAATGCGAACGTTTGTCGAGTGTGCTTGAGCTTGGCGTAATTGCGCTTCTGAATGTTTATTAAAATACGTACTAGTCGAGAAGCATGTACTTAACAATTGAATCGTAAGGATTCTCCTTACGAGTTTAAAGGACACGAAACAATTAAAGTGTACGAAAGTTTACCATCATATGATGAATTTCATCAACTGGCCATCAATCAACTGACCATAATTCAACAGAGTCCATTAACTTGTGTTTAGTAGATTGCGCTCATAGCTGCTGCTCAATATCTATTTCATAACTTCGAAACCATAAGTTAAGGTACGTGAAGAATGAAGAAAAATTCTCGAAGTACTCTCAGATTCGCCTCTTAAAATTTTGTAACTCACAAAAGCATTGGAGTAATATTCGTTCGAGAACGCATTTTATTAAATACCTAGTGTACACGACCCGTCAAAAATGGCAGATTCGATATTTTCTTCAGAGTTTACACACATATCCCAGCTATGGATGAAAAACAAATTTATCCATCATAATAGTACCCGTGGTTAAAACATTCTTGTACTTGTGCGCCGGTGAAATTCGTCTCTCAGACACGGTCATTAAGCATTCGTCAAGAGCGTGAAAGAGAGATGGACCAGCTAACTAAGACAAACCAACCAATTTAATGTGTTCAATGAGACCCCATTGGAATAACATCGGAGAAATAACGCGTGAAAAATATACTGATTTATAAATTTAAGGAGACACCTGTCATTTTATTATACATGTAGTATTGATTCATTAGATAAAATTGAAATTTATTTTGCCATTGCGTTGTTTAAGCGTCGAATATTTTATTCGGATTGATAAGTTTTCACCCCAACGCTCGTCTGCGCTCGCTCAAAACTCAAAAGCTCAAAGCTTCACGTGAAGTTCTCTTCATTAAACTGCTTATTTTTTACGATACTCTTGGACAAGACTTGAGTATTTCTCCCGCTAAGTGCAAGCCTCTAATGAAAGGTGTCGCAATTTTCGCTGCCTCGAGAAATGATACGATACGTTCTGTCGGGTTTCAAGAGGCTCATATTCGTTAAATTACAGCGAGAGCGCGCCCAAACAGCCTTATAAAATCCGTGTTCGGACGATCGCGGAGCAACTTCTGCTGATCCAATTGTAGCCAATTCAACCATCCTCTTGGATCCAATCATCACTCCTCCTTGAAGATAAGAAATTAAATGTGAAATTTGAAGACACCATTTTTTTCTGTGTTTTGCCGTGCTTTTCGTAATCATTAAGGCTGTGAGTAGTTAATGATTTTTAGCCGTTATTCGTTCGCAGAGGAACGAGTCATTTTCCGATTCAAGACGATACGTGAGCGGATTCCTCGTTATGTATCGGGTATCATTTCCTATCTCATTAAAGAGCACCAGAAAGATCAGTTCTATGCTATCGAAACATTTTTTCTGGGTAAGCCCTAACAAATAAAAACAAGCAATGCTCCTCAAGCTTCCAATATATTTGCATCCATTTGCCGATATCGGCCATCGTTTCTTGCGCAAAGTTGGAGCGATCAAAAGTTTACAGATGAGCGGGTATAGCGCTCGCTAAAAAATGTTTGGAGGCTAGCACAGGTTTTCTAAAGAAATCCTCCAAAAGAACGGGTTTTATCATAGACCAATTAATAAAGAAATCATCCAAAAGAACGGATTTTATCAGAGATCAATTAAAAAAGAAACCATCCAAAGCGATCGGTTTTATCATGACCCAATTAGATAGGAAATCGTCCACAACGATAGATTTCACCATTATCCAATTAATGGAGAAATTATAAGAAGAATTGGTTGCGCCGTAAGTAGACCAATTAATGAACAAATCATGTTAGGAATAGGCATCATTATGGAGCAATTGATTCGTTAAACATGCGATTTTCTCGCTCACCTCTGGCTAGATGATCGTGCTCAATGAACGAACATTAAGACATTCAGAACTGAATTCAGAATTCAGTAACTATGAAAATACTTCTAAATAAGTTCGTCAATGCAGATCTCCAAAAAACTGCCGCAATCTGTCGCCCTTCAAACAGACAGATGATAAAAAGTAAAACCAAGTTACATCAGTATTATGAGCCTAATATTATGTATAAGATGTCTTGATAAACGTAATCTATATACGCAAAAGAAGATCAAATAAAAGTACTAGCTAAAATACTTGATGGATTGGTGTTAACAAGGCTGCTATTAGGAACTACGGTACGCAGAAGGTCAAAAATTAGCCCATTCAACAACGTCCAAGGAAGCATGTAACTCATTAGAACTTTGGTATTATGTGAAGAAACACAACTCTAAATTCTTGCAGAACTGCATGGAAGCGTGCAGAGAGCTTGTATATGAGACAGGTATCACTCGCTCTCAAATCATACCGATACTAATGGTACAACCACGGACAACAAACAAAAGAATCTCGCTCACGATAATAACAGACTACAACGCTATGCCTTCTAAACAGAAATTAAGGATGTACTCATGAACAATGATCAAAATTGGGTCTAATAAATTGCCGGCAAAAGCGAATCTTCGAGTTCTCCGTGCCTTAAAAGTCTTCCTATGCTTACCTTAACCTTCTGTGCATATCGGGTAATTTTTCCCGTGTTTCTGTGTGATTTCTTCCAACACTCACATTTATCTGCTGCGAGTTTCGGGCAATTTCATCGTGCACACTCCTTTATCCCTTTCGTGTTTTTATTTTTTTCCTTCACACACCTCTATCTCTTGTGTGTCTTTTAAAATTTCTCCCTGCACACTTACCATCCTTTGTATTTTGGATAATTTCATCCCGCACCAACACGCCCCGCAGCTCACTAGATCAGCAGCATGTGGAGATGTTCACTTGTCAGTATTGGGCTGCCAGCGACAGCGAGATCTCCAAAAAACTGCCGCAATCTGTCGCATTGCGGACGCGCTCCTATTCTGTGGTGACACAGAGACTCTTGTACTAGTTTTTTTGACAGCTCCTGATATTTTTTCAATGAGCACGAAAGCGCCCTTGACTTGTCATCCGTCACGCAAGCTCGGAAATTGCTTTCTGATGTTGTTCCACTGCACGGAATGATGATATCGCGATTTTGAAACTGACGACTAAGGTGAGAATATTTTAGTTATTCCTCGTCGAAATAGATTGGTGTTTCGATGTTTGGTTAGTGGAGTGGACAAAGTTTAGTTATTTTATTCTGCACGTGTTATCTGGCACAAACAGCAAATCTCCTATCTTTGTCTGCTTGCTGTCTGTTATCCTCGTCCTCGGCAGAAACAAGTGTGCATGTTTCAACCAAGGTTCCTTTTTCGATTGTTTACAATGTACTAGTCTTGAAATTAAACTCCAAAAACGTCCTACATACTTACTCTTACTTAGCCTCACCAACAGGAACGTCAGAATAAAAAGTTAAGACTAGAAATGACGTAAACTTATTCTAATTTGTTAAGTACAACCGCAATATTGTGTTAATACATAACAAAAATTCTTAAAATTTGGCTTGAAATTCACCCTTTTTTCCTTCAAAAATTGCCGAAGAAGAGGTTAAGAGCTCCATGACCCTGAAGTAATTAGAAACTGAGTGTTAACAACACCTAAAGTAAATAAATCGGCAGCCGTGAACACACGGGTGAATTTAATGGGCGAGAACAGTAAATAAATGACCCATCAACTGAAAAAAGGATGAGAATGGATACGGAAATAAACTGATATCAAATAAACTCATATTAAACTCGTATTGAATAATATTAAAAAATTAACAAACACAATAATGAACACTGTGAATGAATTTGGAAAACGCTACAGATCGACAAACAGGTGATGTAAGGAACACTTCGTAGCAATTGAGATTTTAATTGTAATTTTAACGAGGTCTTGCCAGAGTTTGAGTCATTCATTATTAAAAAAACGTTTAAAAAAATAACAACTTTTGCGGTGCTTAAAATTCCCTTCATTTGAACGAGTAGAGTTTGCATAAATTCGAACAAATATCTTTTGCTTTCTCAATTTCTCATTTTAAATAATTTCGGAGAAATACCTAGGAATCCAAAAGAAAACTCTGAGCGATATTGGGACCCTCAGAATATTCTGCGCATAATTTTTTTATGTAAATGACGAAGACTGGGTGCTATGAATGGCGAATAAGCTAGTTATGCTACGAAACATTTATCGCAGTCACTAGCAATCAATTTGAAACTTATTCACTGCATAATGAATAGAGCCAAAAAAAATTTTAATTGTATAAGTACGTATTCTGATCCAACTAAATTAGAATTAATAGGAAAGAGAGCTCTTGCTTTTAAATAGGGGAGAGAGACCTCTTTCTGCGTGGACGTTAGAATGTTGCCGCAGCAACAGCAGTAAATGAAAAAAACGTTCCAAAACAGTTAAATTCATACGCATGTATCATTTTGCGCAATAGTTCCTCAAAATCCTTCCAACTTACCTTACATAATTCCTAGTTGGTTGAACTATTGATAATTACCTTAGGTGAAATAATACATTTTCAAACACCAAGGTTGATGGAAGGAATTGTTGCTCTCTTCCTCATTCCATTGCAAAGAAACACGGGGTTTCGAATCCGTTCACCAACTGGTTAAGCTGAAGTTCATTATTCAATTCAAATTTAAAGGCAATTGTAGTTAGCAATTTTGAAAGAAGCAAACATTAACTGGATCGCGCCATCACTTAGCTTTGATTTAGTGTTTAAGAAAATTGAGTTTGTGACTGCCGGTCGGTCAGCAGCATTATGGAAATTCCCTCCGTGTACACCGGCGGCTCACATCGCGACCAACGCGTTAAAGTGGTTTGTTTAGGAATTTTGCGGGAATGATTTACTCGCTGAAGCTCAGTTGTAGCGCAAACACTAACTTTTGGTGCTCTCTCGAAGAAAAGTTCCCATCAGAAGTTATGATAGTCAAGTTTTAACGTAACACGCACTCTCATCATGGCGCACTTGTCTCGTGGAATGAATAAGTCAGTTTCTCAGCTATAGTTCTAAATTTACTCTCCTACACTCATAGCCTTCAGAATGTCAAGATTAAGCAAACAAAAGAAATGGCTCTCATATCTCTCCAGATGAAATCTGTGTCTGGAAGCGTGGCAGTTACGTTTTATGAGAAGCTTGCAGGCCAGAGCAGCCCATAAACTTGATGGAGAGCGAAGACGTTTTTTATCCCATGATTTACTAGCTGTGTGCAGCCTTCTGTAATTCTGTCGAAAAAAAGAGTCTGCTACAGAGACTGAAAAATATTTCACTTGGTGTAACCAAACTCGAACAGATTTTAAGGAAACAAAACGTGAAACATTATAACGTCGAATTAAAATCGCTTCCTTCAACTCGGGCTATGGTGTTTCAAATTAAACAAAGGGTGACTCGAAATAGATGTCATACTATAAGCATTCAACATTCAATAGTCATAAAGATAGAATGAGACAATATTATAGTCAAATAGTAGCATGTTTCATTCATTTCTTCTTCTGGTTTTGTTACAGCACATTTTAAGCCATTTCATGAAACATTTTTCAACCTTCATTCAGGCTTCGCCGTGAGTGATTCTGATTAATGTCCTTGAATGTTTCTTGTTAAGTCCGATATTGTGTTGGCTGTGATAAACACACTTCTGGCAGTCATACTGCGATTGTTTGCTGTGTTAATGCACACTTCTGGCAGTCATACTGCGAGTGTTTGCTGTGTTAATGCACACTTCTGGCAGTCATACTGCGAGTGTTTGCTGTGTTAATGCACACTTCTGGCAGTCATACTGCGAGTGTTTGCTGTGTTATTGCACACTTCTGGCAGTCATACTGCGAGTGTTTGCTGTGTTAATGCACACTTCTGGCAGTCATACTGCGAGTGTTTGCTGTGTTAACGCACACTTCTGGCAGTCATACTGCGAGTGTTTGCTGTGTTAATGCACACTTTTGGCAGTCATACTGCGAGTGCTTGCTGTGTTAATGCACACTTCTGGCAGTCATACTGCGAGTGTTTGCTGTGTTAATGCACACTTCTGTCAGTCATACTGCGAGTGTTTGCTGTGTTAATGCACACTTCTGGCAGTCATACTGCGAGTGTTTGCTGTGTTAATGCACACTTCTGGCAGTCATACTGCGAGTGTTTGCTGTGTTAATGCAAACTTCTGGCATTAATATTGCGAGTAAAGCGAGTAATTTCAGCAGGAATCGATCTCATTTCGGCAAAATTTATTGGCCTCCTAGGTCGTCTGACATTAACATGCCCGACTTTTTCACCAGAGGATTCAAAAGATAAACGTATATGAACCAAACAAAATCACTCATTTGATGACAAATATCCAAGGGAATCTCAGAAATAACTACAGCAATACGTTGATGAAAGTAAAAAAATGTTAAAATGGTAACAATATCCTGCCTATAAACGGACTGCACTACAATTGTCAGAGAATACAGTACAAATGTAAATTTAATTGTCAACTATAAGTAAAAATCAAACAAACATTTTGACATGGGATGCTTTAGTTTTATTTTTTTTATTCCAGGTAGAAAAGAGTTCTAAATGAATTTTCATCTGATGAGCACTGCCGCGAATCTTTTTGAAAATGCAGGCGTTTGTTACACCTTTTCTCGTTTTATTACCACACGTCAAAACAACATAGTAACAGTTTGCTCAATCATTTAACAGCGAATTAAAACTAATACCAGATGCGCAAAATATATAAACATCCAGTACAAATCCCGTGAAGATGCTGTAAAATTGATAACACATGTAAAATGTAGTGACAGACACAAATAAATATAGCGTTGCTTCAAATTGCATAACTCTCTCAGAATGTTGCAACAAACGTTCATTTTCTTTAACAAATAATTAAACCTTGGAACAATGCTTCATATAGCTAGTATCACAGGTTCAAAATAATGGAACGGATACGAAAAATAGTAACGAAAAGTCATAAGCTGTAACAGCATATTTTAAACTCCTTTGACGATAGAAATCATTTTCCGCACTTCCATATTCAGTAAAAATTGTAATCAATGGATCCACCTTGAAATCCCTAATGTCCAAATCCCGAATATCTAATTCCCGACCATATTTGGCTGTGAAATTCAAGCCAGTTGGCAGCCCTGATTACAACATTCGGGAATTTGGCTTTCGGGATTCTAAATGCCACCCGACAAGAAATAATATGGGACTACATTCCAGAACAACTCTGACGTGGCCAGGTCACGTGTGATACATAGCGTTAGTTCCTCCACAGTTGTTGACCGTTGCTGCAGAAATTTCAGAAGCTCGTAAAAATGCCTCCTCATCGCCGCGCCGTAATTTTAGAGGCTGACAAACAACTCATCGTGAACAAGTATCTGGCTAATGAATACTTCCTTGTTACTGCTCAAAAACTGGGAGTGAAGCGTACTACCGCTTATTCCACTATTAGGTCCTACCAACAACGACTATCTGTTGCCAGCCGGCGTGAGGCTTGTGGTCGCAAGAAGATGATAGATAATGAGAGCCTGGATTTGCTTGTAATGTTGATTGAAGCTACTCCAACCATCACCGTCAAGGACCTCAGTAGAACTCTTCGTGCCACTTTCAACCGCAAGCCTTACGTCTCAGATGCCACAGATGCCCGGGCCCTGGACGGCGAACTGATCACCGTCAAACAGTGCCACAACGTCCCCACGCAACGGAACGCCGAGGAAACGAAAGTGAAGCGACTGGAGTACGCCCACTACATGTACGAAACAGGCCTTCAAAAGCACAGGATCTACATTGATGAGATGGGGTTCAACCTACACACGAGACGCACGTTTGGCAGAGCAGGCAGAGGGGAGCATGTAGCAAGAGTTGTTGGTGGGGAAAAGGGTGGCAACATTACTGTCATTGCTGCGATTTCAGATCAAGCAGGCCTTTTCTATCATGAAATCAATACGTACACAACAACAAAAACCTTCTGCTGGTTTCTTGCATTCGTTGGAGGTAATTCTAGTGGATGAACCCGACGCTGTTCTCATTTTAGACAACGCGTCATGCCATGGATCAGTGCAAGAGGTGCTGCCACATCGCAACGTCCGCTTCCTCCCACCCTGGTGACCCTTTCTAAACCCGATATAAAATTGTTTCTCAGTGTTGAAGATGACAATGAAGCATCGTCTGAATGACATCGCGGAGACATGCACCGTGGTGGCAGCGCGCAGAGCAGGACGCTGCGTCAGCAACGGGAGGAGGTTCTCTGACGTCTCATTGACACGTGCGTGCCGTCTGCCACTCCAGCCATCGCGGCAGATAACTACACACATGCCAACAGCTACTTGATCAAGTGCTTTAATCAACAAGATATTTTCTGTTGAACATAGTTTCAATATCTCACATATGTGTTCATTCTTTATTGTAATTATCAATAATTTTGTATGGATAGTTTCAAAATGCATTATGTACTACGCTAAATGGCTACTTGACGGTTTATTTTGCTTTTGAATAACTGTGTCAAAAATTGTTCATTTTTTACCATAATATTTACACACGGTGCTATTTTTTGCATAATTGTTATCCTTTTTGAACGTTGTTAAAATAAACCAACTCTGTCTCTACACATTGTTTCTTTGTCCTGATATTTAGTTTCACTGTCATTCATTTTGCTGGGTGTCGCAATGATTTGTCGTTTTTGTTATTTTTTGCTACAATGTCTACACTTCAATTCCTCTTTTTTATTCAATGGTTCGTCGTTGTTAAATTTGCAGCTCTTCTGTATATTTTGCAAGAATGTGGTTATAAAGCGAGAAAAGTTGTAACACGCTCAGCTTCGTGTTGGAACAAATTATTATAGATCATCAGTGGAAAACATGATTGAAGGTTTGTTATTGAAACATCTTTTATAGTACAGAGACTGTCAGCGGTCTTTCATCTACCTCCAATGAACGATACTCTGAACAATCCCTGAAGTTGTTCGAAAGCAATAACCAAGAGTAACACAACCACGTCACTATGAGGCGTGCATAAGAGTTTTGCGCCGAAAATCGCAGCTATCAAATTATGGCGGAGGTTAGTCACATCGATCGCGACAAAGACCCTCTATTACACTAATGCAGTTGACTCTCGGTTTCAAAGCGGCATTGCTTTCCAATGCGACCGAGGCGCTCTCATTTATTAGAAAGCGTTTACCAATGGCAGACCGTTCTTGTGAACGAGGCTGTGCAAACACTGTTGTCCACGCGTGATTAAAACGTGCTGAGACTCGGGTCGTACATTGAATCAAATGATCTTATTTGAAAAGCACACAAAATTTGAACAGGAAGTGAACTGCAAATGAAGCATTAGTTGCTCTCATTAAGTCATGAACAGTGTGAAGTGAAAAAAAAAGTAGGCCAACTTCATGTCGAGAGAAATAGTCTTTATTGGAAAAATTATGACTTTGGATTAACTAGATGTTTATGAGCGCAGAGCTTAAATACAACAAATTTGGAAAGACTCATGTAGTAAAATTTGAGTTATTGTTTATAACTCAAATCTAACATTGTGTTGGTAAAAAAATGATTGAGGAGTCCCTGAAGAAATGCCCATTGATCGGAACAAAAAAGTTCGGCTCGCCCAGATAAGTAACCTGGCTGTGGCCAACCTTGCGTGACTATCCTCGACTTGACAAAAACATATTTTGCCTTAAATATATTTTACAATAGTACATTGTTCAAATAGAGGTATAGAGCTAAGAATGCAAGTCGGGCTTCACAAATACAAAATCTTATGCGTTGTGGGAATATGACAGGTTTTCTCAAGAAAATCATGACTCTTTTTTATAAACTTTCCTTTGTCTAAAACCTTGGAGGATTCTTCACACATTTTGTAACTCGCTTCGCGCAGATTGCAATGCATTTCATTAATCAAAACAGAAGAGAATTGCTCTGATCGTGAATACCATCCAACTTAGTTTTTTTCTCATTGTGTGTAATTAAATTCGAGATTGAAAAACATTGAGATTTCTTACGTTGGTTTTCATGTTTTTCGAATGGAATCTGAAAGGCATCCTTTCATATTGTGAAATGATAACTTTTCCTTTACTATAACGACTATATATTATAATTTCCTAGCGTTAGAGTTAGCCTAAATAATTTTTCTTTATTGCATCCTTGGATACTAAAACAAAACACAGTGTTTTTCTCGCAGTAATTTTCAGCTGCTAGATACACAGAAAACAACACTAGTCCATCATACATCACGGCGTTCAACAGTGCTACATTGGCCGAGCAAGTCTGTTCTCTAAAGCCTGCGTTCAGACAGAAAATCTTCAAAATGAATTAACGGAGAGCGCAACCGTTTTTGACCATGCGAGTAGGAGAAAGGACAGAGTTTTATGCTCGGGAAATTTCCTTTGCTCTGTTGCTCTCGTGGACGCAAGTAAACATCTCGAGCACTGCGCTACATTGGCTCATTTGCTGGGTAAACACGAGAGCTGGAGCTCAGGGCGCGGCTCAGCTAGTTTCTCGAGCGAAATTATTGAAGCGGGCGGAACGGTCCCACGCTGAAGCTGGAGTAATTAGATCTCAAGCAACGTTCTGGCGTCATATTTTAAGGCATCTAGTATGGATGGGACTAACTTGGCAGTTTTGGTAACGTTTAGAACATGATTTAAGTGTGAATGGTTCGTAGTGATTGAATGTTTCTTAATTCATTTACTCAACTCGTTTGTTTTAACGTAGAGTAAGTTTTTCAATTGTGCCGAGAAATCATGAAGTCAACTATAAGCTACAGAGTCTTGAAGAAATTGAAACCTAACTCAAAGAAAATTTATTGAACAATTCCCCTAGCCGAAAATTTCGACATTTTTAATAAGTTGGGCAAACGGCTGAGTCACATTAAGACTTTCTCAGTAAATAACGTTGATTTAAAAAGGGGAAGCATTGTTGCGTATTGAGTACTTGGACAGCCACAGTAACTCGCTCATTAACAAACAACTCAATTCTGAGGACAATCGACCGCCAACGTGCGTGGGATGATGGCCTGGGGATGGGATTTGGAGCGGTAAATTTCCCGCCGAATTTTGAAATTTTTGTATTCTACTTTCACGATGATAGCGAAAAGAGCTTGTATTTCGGACCTTTAAGTTTACCCCATTTCGGTGGTTAACGTTATATTCTGTCATTCCCGTTGATGAAACTAAGTAACAGCATTTATAGACGTGTGTAAGCATGTCTCTTTTGAAGGTTAGTTTTAAGACTAATACCCTAATCAACAATTGAAAAGGAATCGCTAACTCAAGCAATTTAGCAGCATTTTAGCCTCAAAACCCCATTTTCAGGCATTTTTATTTGGTGTACCACACTTTACAGATACGCTTTCATCTGATTCAGCGAACCTCATTTGTGGAAACACATTGGTCTTTCACAACTGTACACTTAAATTTTAAAACCTTGGTCTGGAGAATTCTTTAATTACTTGTGAAGAAAATGTTTTTGTCTCATACGTAAGAATGAATTCAAGGAAAATCCACGATGTAAAACTTCGCGCTTCCGATGGTGGTCTCGACAAATATTTTCAAAAAATTTGATATTGACTTTTTGTTCATCTGCTGGGCGTGTATGGAATAACTACTACTCTTTAAATAACTCATATTATAAACTTTGTTTGAACAATGCTGAAACTTGTCATCAGTTGGCCTAAGTTAATTCGCCAGGTGTTTGCGTTCAATTAAGTCCTACAATTTCATCTTTGGTCTTGTTTTGCAGTGTTTCTCTGACGAATTGGGATGCAAATATTCTGATATTCTGACAATGATGACAAGAAAAATTTTGAATTAAGTGCTGATGCAATCAAAGACGATGAATTGAAAATACTCAATTCGATTATCTATTTATACAATTTTTTTCAAGGGTGCTGATAATGATTTTTAGCATAAGAAAAGAAAAAGATGTCCTCAGAAATAAGCCGAAAGCCGCAACCATGGATTAAAACCTCAGTCCCGTGCTCTGCACACATCAATCACGCACAGGCATCGCAATAAAATTACTATCTTCATTACAGTCACCTAGGCTTACGCTCAAGAAACAAAACATTCGTTTGACCATGAGAAATTGCTCGTTTCAGAATTTTCTTGTCAAAGACTTGACATTTAAACAAACATCGACATCTAAGGATGCTTTATTTCCAATTCAAGCCTGATATATATCACCTTGTACATTGGTTTTTCAAATACCTTATAACTAACACCAGGACGCATGACGCTTTCCCCCGGTCAAGACCGGTACCCATTTCAGGTACCTGAGTAGAGTGGGGTGTTGTGCTTTTAATTTTTTCCCTATACCCAACGGAGAAAATCGCCACCCAGAGCCGGGATTCGAAACCTCGATGCCATCACAGAAGGGCAGGTCCTTAAACCACACGGCTATGACGAGCACATCCCAGTCATTTCATCCCAGACTCAGCAATATGGCAAAATGTGCCAACTTCAACGTGAACTGAAACTTTTCAGCACGACTTAACCCCAAAAGTTTTAACTCATTAAATACCTTTTCAACCCGACTTTACTCCAAAAGTTCGAACACACAAATGTTTCAACCTGTTCAGCACGACTTTACCCCAAGAGTTTCAACCTATTAAATGTAGGTACACTGAACCCCTACTAAAAATGAGACCGACTCAGACTCGTTAAACTACCCGAAAATGAAGAACAGCATCTCGCATTCTGCACCTGCTGCTGCAAAAAGCATTTTGGGATCAGTGAGAGACTCGGTCTTCAGACGCCTGGCTCCTCGAGAGGATGAACTCCAGAGTCATTTCCATTTAGATTGCCGGCGTGACTTCTATGAAAACTTCCGTCGTAATTTTTGGCACTCTGAAGTTCTTCTCGTTAAAATACCATGAAGCGCTATCAACACGACAACACGGACGTAGTTCTCGTAGCTTTCATTATTGGGAAGTACATTGCACGTGTGAAAATTAAAATAACATACCCCGTAGTATGATTTTATATCCTTCCCAAATGTAACTCGGGCGTAAAAAACATTTAAGAATATATAATATTTAAGAATATATACGAGGTACCGGGCTTTCTATTTCATGTCATTCCTCTTCTGTTATGTATCATGTCAAGCTAAAAAGTTAACAAGTTTCTGAAATGTCTGGCCGTATACAGAGCTTGGGAATTCTCAACAGCACTGTATGTGTTCTTAAGCGTCGATTTGGTCAAGAGATTCTCAACAGCACTGTATGTTTCCTTAAGCTTCGACTCAGTCAAGAGATTGGTTTTTTGGATAGAGCATGCTGCCTCTATGTGATATGAAGGAAGCTCATATTTCTGTACGTGAGATAATTCACTACGGGGAGGGAAACATGTCGGTTTTAAGAAAGTGTTTGAGTAATGAGTAGGAATGAGCAGTGTTAGCTGCGACGGAGAACCTGAAAAATAATGCCAAAGAAATAGAGAAGTCATGTCAAATAAAAAGCTTTTATAGTCAATATCCGTGAATTCTCTCGTATCTTTCTGGTTGTTGATGTTGATCGGTGTTTTTTATTTCAATTGCGTAATTCTTCATGGATTCAACACTTGCTGTGTGTAAAGTTGATTTTAGTTAGAGATACCTTTAGTAACTTTAAATCTAATCGTTTGAAATTTACTAGTGAATGAAAACAATTATTAGGAAAAGTAATTTTCAGTGTGTAACTTTGTGTTCGTAAAATTAAAATGTTTTTCTTTTTATTTGGTCCCATACATTGACACTCTCTGCTGCGAAAAAAAATTGGGATTCATTTCACGAGACCGTGATCACAAGGAAACAACTTGTCATTCAGATATTCTTATATGCTCAGAAATGACCAGAAGAGTAATGGTTCTTTAAAACATTAGGAATTTTACATGTAAGTAACATTAAATTTTTGAGCTTCAACTCGGGGACACATGAGAACATTAATATCAGTCTAGTCACTAATCATTGTGAACCAAAATTAAATCCTATATTTTCGTTGAAGCTTAGGATTTTAATTTCAATAACTGCAAAAGCTCCAATTAGTCGTACCATAATTATTTATAATTTTCATTTCTCCCTGAACTAAGCCCAAGTTGAGTTTGGTGCACAGATCAAAATCGTCAATTCATTTCTAAGCGCTAAAACGAGACATGTGACCGATAGAAGACAAGTGAACTAATTAACACAAAATGCTTTATAAAAAATGCATCAGCCTACATCGAAACCCACCGAACGTCTTTACCTATACTCGCATTTCTTTCCCTTAGAATATAAGGAAGGACCTTCTCCTCCTCCATGTTGAACATTGAATTTTTCTGAACGAAACAATTCTATCTCTTCACTGAGCGTTTTAATGAGTAGTTGAGTAAGCATCTTTGAAGTACATAGCGTAGAGCAACGTTTGCATTTTAATTATAAGGTAGCGCAAGTGTTATCTAGGTGTGGCAATGGGAGTCTTAATTGTATGATTGAGTAAGTGTCCTTCAAGTATGGCTGGGTAACATTTGCACCTCAAAAAGATGGTAAAACAATGATCTTCGAGGTAGTGCAAGATAACATTTTCGTTTAATGAGATGGTAGAGCCAGCGTCCTTGAGGTAGTGCAAGATAACATTATCGTTTAATGAGATGGTAGAGCAAACGTCCTTGAAATAGAGCGAAATAACATTGTCGTCTAGACGTTGAACGACAACCCTCAATATAAAACAACATTATTTCAAGCAATGCATAAAATTCATGATAGAAACCTGCTTTCCACGTGACGAATTTAAGCTAAAATTACGGCAAATCCTGCGCAGGTCTGCTACTCACGGTCCAGCACAAGTTTGAGGCCCATAAAAAGAGCTTTGATGTCGACGTGAGTGGAAAAATTCAAAATCCTAGCAACCTGCATTCTTTATTTCGAATGAAAAAATATCAAAGGCATGGTCCTAACAATTGAATAATTTATTTATTGAAACTTTCCGTCAAATAATTCTGTATTTTCTCTTAAATCAAGAAAACGTCGCTTAGTTGGAACAGTATATTAACAGTACGCGAAAATCGTTTATAAGTTCTCCATTCAACTGGTTTTTGGTTTTAGTGAACCGTTAACTTTTCACAAACACCTTGCTGTGCTGGAGGGAACATATCGGTCCCTGCTTTCTTGTTAATTAATTGGCAATTTGGGAAGAATGCAGAGCTTTCTTCAACCTAGGTCCAAAACAGAAATTCCTCTTTACTTTTCATTTCAGAATTTGTTTTGCTGCTCTGGAAAGTTGTTTTCTCATGTTCAGGGGAATTTCAGAAATAATTCATATCTATAATGGCTAAAATTACAAGCGAGACCATGCAGAAACCCGATTCTAGGTTTGCTGTAGGTCTCATTGGTTCACTTGTTGGTCTCTTACAAGTGGACATTGGTTCACTTGTTGGTCTCTCACAAGTGGACATTGGTTCACTTGTTGGTCTCTCACAAGTGGACATTGGTTCACTTTTTGGGATCTTGCAAGTGGACATTGGTTCACTTGTTGGTCTCTTACAAGTGGACATTGGTTCACTTGTTGGTCTCTCACAAGTGGACATTGGTTCACTTGTTGGTCTCTTACAAGTGGACATTGGTTCACTTGTTGGGCTCTCACAAGTGGACATTGGTTCACTTGTTGGTCTCTTACAAGTGGACATTGGTTCACTTGTTGGTCTCTTACAAGTGGACATTGGTTCACTTGTTGGTCTCTTACAAGTTGACATTGGTTCACTTGTTGGTCTCTTACACGTGGACATTGGTTCACTTGTTGGTCTCTTACACGTGGACATTGGTTAACTGGTTGGTCACTTACAAGTGGACATTGGTTCACTTGTTGGTCTCTCACAAGTGGACATTGGTTCACTTGTTGGTCTCTGACAAGTGGACGTTGGTTCACTTGTTGGTCTCTCACAAGTGGACATTGGTTCACTTTTTGGGATCTTGCAAGTGGTCATTGGTTCACTTGTTGGTCTCTCACAAGTGGACATTGGTTCACTTGTTGGTCTCTCACAAGTGGACATTGGTTCACTTGTTGGTCTCTTACAAGTGGACATTGGTTTACTTTTTGGTCTCTCACAAGTGGACATTGGTTCACTTGTTGGTCTCTTACAATTGGATATTGGTTCACTCGTTGGTCTCTTACACGTGGACATTGGTTCACTTGTTGGTCTCTTACACGTGGACATTGGTTCACTGGTTGGTCTCTTACACGTGGACATTGGTTCACTGGTTGGTCTCTTACACGTGGACATCTGTTCACTTGTTGGTCTCTCACAAGTGGACATTGGTTCACTTGTTGGTCTCTCACAAGTGGGGACATTGGTTCACTTGTTGGTCTCTTACAAGTGGACATTGGTTCACTTGCAAGTGTCCTATCATTACTTTCTTTTTCAGTGAGATATGCAAACGGTAGAAGTTTCTTGTCAAAAATGGAGCACGTTGGAAATGTTTACCTTCTTTCCCTTAAGGAAAAAATAAAAAACAACCTTGAATTTACCGTCGCCGATTTACTGATGCTGTTTGAAAAAAATTGTGCATTCACCTTTTTGAGAAGACATGTTTACTCCTAAATAGTCCTGTGAAATATTCTCATATCTTTGAAAGTTTTTTCAAAATACTTTAAAAATGAAACAATGAATTCAGACTATAAAAGTTGAATGTGAAAACAACATGGATTGGCAAAAATTATTTCGAAAACTCCTGTTCAGCGTCAGGTCTTCAAAGCTTGGAATACATTTTTAATGAAAATGTACTGATCTCGTATAGTGGGAGAGCTAGTAATTGAAAGATGCGCTTCGTATATGATGTGCTTCCCTAGTATTCTCGCTTCAAGTTATGCGTTGACTCAGGGCCAACCTCTTATAGCATTTTTATTGAGTTCTCCATCATCACGATCGAGTTTGCCAAATGATTTTCAGTTAACGCAGAGAGAGTTCATGATGACGGTGGTCAATGAGTAGACGATCTACTGTCGACCCCCTCTAACCTCCTTTACCCGTTTCCTCCATTTGCCACTTTCACCAGAATAGCTGCACAGTCTAGTGAAAATTTCGCGAGTGCCGGACTGGAATCGAAGCAGGATCTTCATTGTCCGAAATCTAAAATTTCGCTCATCCCACTATGGAGAAGACAACGACGTGTGAAAAATGCTTCACCTATAACATGATATAAAATTCACCAACCATTTTTGGAACACTGCACGTTTTGCAGCCATTGATGGCTGCCAAAAAAATCCCATGCAATCTCGAAACGAGCCATGTGCGCCAAAATAACATACTGGGGAGATAATTCCCATTAACTGGCTGTCATAATGAACGTCCGGCGTCCAGTTGTGCGGAAGTCGTGAGGCTAAGATAACGTCGAACAAACGACGCCACTTTGCCCGTGTTGTTGGGGCTCCGCACGAACGGCGTGCCCAATGGCGGTGCTGTAACTCCCCGGACCGATTTTCCGAAACATGGCGGTGCTGTAACTCCTGCAAGTGATTTTCCGAAACATTGTAAGGTGGCAGGGAATAACGCCACCATCTTGTGGCCGGAAATACAAAGTTGAGTCATGATAGTGAGAATCGAGCCTCAGCCAACCGAGCGTCGTGGCTTCATTTTGTAACCGGAATTTATTGTCACAAGCACTGAAGAAAACTTTGTGCAGAGCCACTGACAAGATGAGCTCATGTTCGATGAATTTTACTGTATAACTCGTGTAGTTTTCAAATAAATGAGCCTAACCTCTTCAACTATGTGTTGTTTACAGTCGTGGTTGTGTTATTGTCATTTGACATGTGATGTCACCTTTATTGTGTCTCCAGAGCCTGAGTAACTGGTGTCCCAAAAAATGTACTCATCCTTTCACTAACAACTACTCTTGTAATTTTTGATTTTGGTTTTAAGGCGCTGCTAAATTCTTTAAATGGTGTTTGATTTCATTCAATTTCTGTTTATTTTCTTTGATTTAACACATTTGATTTGTGAATTTGTCAATGGACCCCTAGATCAAAACAAAATATATGAATACTGGGCAGTCAAAGAGTACGGAGTACATTTCTTGGAGACACCGTGTATATTTATAGACCTGTACTGTCTTTAACCCATTCACCTATCTGGTCTAGGGAATGCAACTTAGATTGAAATATCTTTGAATCTTTTCAAATGTGTTTTTACTCCCACAAATCTCACGAATTCGGAATATTTTCACGATTGAAAAAACGGAAGCATCTGTAATGTCACCTCGTGACCCTATCCTTAACTAAATGGAGCGTCATGTAACTTACCTGCATTTTACTCTCATTCGCGCCGATTATCCCAAATGTTGGAACGTAAAGGTAGAAGTGATTATTTTTACAAATTGGCTACAGTTGCATTACAACTTATTCATCATAAAATAGGAAAGCTGTTACCCAGAAGAGCGTGCAATTTTTTCAACGCTGAACACTGTTCGTTTGACTAGTGTGATGTTGGCAAAAACTTTTTCAACACTTTGTTGTTCCAGCAGTTGAACGTTGCCATAACTGTGAAAAGTTTCTCTTCTGGAAACTCAAGAAACACGACATGAACGCACCTTCTTCAAACTTGTACGGAAAACTATCCTCATTTTAGCTGTTTTTCTTTCACGAGGTCTGTAAGCTGCCAACGCTTTTGCATTTGTGACAAGTTCTTTTTGACGATGTTTCTTCATTCACTGAATCAAGTTTTACTTATTTCGTTTTCCAGCTTACTAAGCTATGGAAGTTACTTTCGGCTAGCTCCAGCATCGACCTTTTTAGGTTTCATTTGATCTCTTCCTTGACGGCATCGATAATTTTAGGGGTTCGGAATGTTAGAGAATGACAACTCCGAGGGTGTACCGTCGGAGCGAGAAAAAGTTTGTCATGCAATAAACAATAAACCTTCTATTTTTTGCTTTTCACTTCTCACGCGTAGGATAGCTCGTAGTTGAGGGTTCAAAACTCATTTTTCCAAATAACTTGAATATTAAATGAAAATATAAGATTAGATATTTTCGAATATATTTAAGTCGACTGCATTGGAAAGTGATCTCAACAGCATTTTGATGTAGGTGGAAAATTATTCCATAAACTTCTACCGTGGCTTGTTGGCGTAGGGATAGTATTATTCAAGTTCATTGCGTGTTCAAATTGTCGGCAAATTTTAAATCATTTTTCTAAATCAAACTTGTGACATAAATCGAGAAACAATCGGACTCACACACGTTGTGTTCAGACGGATACAATCACAGCACTTCTATTGTCTCTTCTCAAAATTAAAAAAAATTCATAACTACTATCAGATCAGCATTGTTTTTTGTTCTTGAATTACATAAAATTAACATAATTTGACCTATCAAAAAACGGTTTGCATTAAACTTGTGAAAACCTATTTGATTTAGCATCCTTGAAAATTTAGATTTGTGTCAGCGGAAATGTCTAACTTTATACATATTTTTTTTTCGTCTTTTTATAGCCAATAATTGTTCTTCCGAACGAGTTAGTATCAGATCATTTTCCTACGCCAAAACATATTTAATGAGTAAGGTGATTTTAGTTTCCTATGCGATTAACATTTTTTAATTAATTTTGGTGCTCAATAACTTTACCAATTTTGTAAGGTTGAACAATAAGAGAACACTGTAGTTTTTAGAAAGTACGTTTTTACTTATTATTAGCTTTAAAGTTTATGAGATAACCTTTATGAATTTGATGGTTGCGTGATGGTTTTGTCTTTATGTTCCAATACTTCGAATCCGAGGAGTATAATCCCTTATATAAGAAAACGCCACGTGTCTCCTCAGATTTTGAACTATATAAATAAATTTACATATTTTTTGTCCGCTATTTTTCGTGTGTTATCACAATGGGGATGTCATTGAACACATTAAATTTACGAAGAGTTTTATGCACTTAGTAATAAATAATGATGCACAGTAAATGTTTACTTGGTTGGTCCGTCTTTCTGTAACGCTCATAATGATGCTTAATGACCGTATCTGTGAAACGAGTTTCACCAGTGCACAAGTACAAGAATATTTTAATTGCGAGGACTATTAGGATGGATGTATTTGCTCGTCATCCATATCTTGAGACTCATCTAAAGAAAACTATGTAATCCCATCATTTGTGACGGGTTGTGTACACTAGTTAATAATTAATTTAAATACTTGCGAAAAAGAGTACCTTCGATGTCTTTATAACGTCACTCCCTGTAGAGTGGATACCAGAGCACTGCACTACGGCAGTAAATTTTTATTCTTAAATTGTCAAGGTATAGAGATCAATTCATCCGAAAATCCCTCCAATCTAAAAGTGGAAACATCGAAGGGAAAATGTACTCATTCCAAAAGTCTATTTCAAAAATGTTTTCATGAATAAATTCAAGCTAAAATTTGAAATCACACCTGCACACCATTAAAATCCCACCGTGTTATTAGATATGAAAGCATTTAATTGAGTAATCAACGTCTGATGCGATTGAATGACACTCAAAGAGACAATGCTTTAGCCAGCATTTTCAACAGCGCTAAAACCCTAACGTAAATTCATTATTACGTCCGAAATAATTTCACATATCCAAGTCAGAGTTTCAAAATATACTAACTAATTTCCATTTCAATACCTCTGAACCCATTTTTAAGAGAACACCTATCTTTAAACACGAGCTGTCATTGACCTCAGATGATAACAGAATGATAGAAAAGCCTCAACTTTGTTTCTAGTTGAAAAAGGTGTTCGCTTAATTATTCTGCAAATTATTATGTTAATCTCAATCGCTGCCATTGTCAGGCTTTCTAAAAAGTGAAAGGAAATTTGCAGTCTAGGAAGAAGGAGAAACTGGAAATAGCTCTGTATGTAAGGGCTTCATCTGTAGCTCAGGTTTTCATTTTAATGCGCTCCGCTTCTTTTGCTCGACAGGGGAGAGTTTTAGCTATCGGAGATTGCCCTCGAAGATTGCAATCCTGATTGTCTCCCCACGCTGTACCCTTCGCAACTTTGATAAGAATTCACTTTGCCCACTCGATCTGAACTTTGTGCCGCCATGACGTCACATATCGCGTCACAAAACGTCGCAAAGGAAACGTTAGGCGAAAAAAGACGTTCCTAAATTGGAAAAGTTCGCTTATTATCCGCACTTTTTTCGTGAGATCACTAACAATTTGTTCCGGGAAGAAATTATGTTATCCACTATTTCCGTTGTTTATGTTGGGACTTCGAAAAATTTGCACATTTCGAAATTCTCCTGTATCAGTTAAAGTAATGAAGTTGTAACGCTGGTATCCCAGTTTTGGTATCCTGTAACGGCTTGTGTCATCCCCTCTTAAATGACTTAAATCCCTTTAAATGAGTAAATAATATCTCTTTGTGCTAAAGAGATGTAGTAAAGAACATCTCTATGACAGCTCCATACATACATTCATTTCGCTACCCTCAAAATCTACCTGGACTGCTCTGCAATTGAAAAAAAAGTTATGATGCCTACAATAAAACAACCTCAAAACGTCCAGCTTTATAACGCTGAAAATCAAATCATACAATTCATTATGTTTGTGGTTTAGAAGCCAGTTAACAGTCCGTTTTTATGTCACTAACTTTGCAAACAAACCGTCTCTCTTTAGTTGACAAACTTTGGAGACAGAGATTTAACTCACTAATTCCCTTTAGCTTAGCATTTCACCGTCGCTCAATGCGTTCACCTCCTAACACGCACACGCGTTGCAAGAGCAAGAAAGGCTAAAACACCTGAGCCAGCAGGAGAGCTGCAGATAAATTCACAGATATTTGCTTGGATCTCGCTCTATCATACAGCTTCCGCCGGCCCATATTTTACCCCCAGAGCACCTCTTGGTCCATCCATCTGTTCAAATTTGTTTTGGATACGTCGATTTCCCCTCACGAGAGGATTTTTCCGGAGGCACGGGAATCTAGGAGCTTTAGGACTCCTGTACTCCGTACCTCTCCAGTTAGCCTTTATCTCTGTCGCTCACCGCCACGCACCACTGACCAGAGCACCTGCTTTGTGATGTGGACACACTTTACTTTACAGCTTTGTCATTATTGGGAGATGTTGCTTTTGAGAATCATCATAATGATATCAAACGTACAACTACGAGTTTTTACTTTTTTTATATCAAACTTGGCGAAATTTATGAATGTTTAGTTATCAACATATTGGTTTTCTTGTTGTTGGCTTACATACCCAAAATGAGCCGTACTGTGTAGTAGACTCGAGATCAAATACAAGAGAATTAAAAACGCAAATTGTCATCTAGACAGGGTAAAACTCCTGCCATTCTATAATATAATTTATAGCCTCCTAAAAGAAGTTCGATTAAACTTGCATGAACCAAATGTTTACAAGGACAGAATTGATGAGACGCACTTCAGCTAGTTTCCAAAGTTTCCTGTTGCTGCGAATGTGGTATCGCCTCTAGTTCATCACAAAGTTTAACCCTCTCAACATCAAACGCGGGGACCTGGCTTGCCAAGCCTCCAATAAAAACTTGCAGAAAATATTCTTCGAGATCTTTAGCGACGGCCGCGCCGTGACGATGGGATCTGGACCAGGAAACCAATTTCCTGAAGTCTCTTCTTGCCTGAACGAGATCGCTCCTCAAGTGAACAGATGTAGAAAAGAGGCGAAAGCTCAACGAGCAAAGATTTGCTCCTGCGAAATATGACTGCAACCTCGTACAAGTTGCCTTTCTGCACCCATGTTTGGATGCTGGCCCAGCGCACGTGAAGTTTTTCCGGAACTTCATTTCACGGTTAGGAATTTTGAGTCATCGCACTGTGACAAACCGGCTAATCACCAATGCGGCCTATCACCTGTAAGTATTCTAACTATCGGGAAAACTTCTTTTGAAACGAGTAACGTAACGGAAGAACGGTTTCGCATAGGACCAAATTTAGGCAATAATTTTTCATACCTAGCAGGCAACCCCTCAAGGTTAAACTGTTACTTTTCAAGTGATATTATTCACTAGGTGATGCATATTGGTGATTTCGAAATGTTCTCATTTGAGAGCAAAATTTGAAGGTATCGCGATGCCTGTTAGAGGACTCATCGAAGTGATAAGCCAAATGGTATATTAATCAAATGGAAGAGATGTTCTGTGAGGATTTTAATCAATCCTCCATCGATCAAATGGAAGCTTTTTACTACTGGCAACATTCTATTCGGGAAGAACATGTCCTAATTTTCAGTTGAATAGGTGATGTTTGACAGATGTGATTTTATTCGAGCAGACAACTCACCGTTCTTTTTGATAGGTTTTTACCTTAGCATGTGTTCCAAACATTGAACAAACATGCATTCATAACAATGAATCATTCATTGCACAAGATAAATAGCACAGCTTGCTAATCCGAACAGACGCAAAAGTTTACACTAACCAAAGAAATAAACAAGATCTTGCGTAACATTTTAAGAGACGTGAGTACTGACAAATCCGTGACAAAAGTAAGTAGGTACCGCTATTTCTCTCACACAAAGTCAAGAGAAAATAATAGCTACTGTATTTAAAGAGTTTTTGTTAATTTTTCTTCCCTTTAATCGGTGGAACAGAAGACCGGCTTTCTTTCTGATAATGATTCACCTTTTCTCGTTTTATAACCACATTCTTTTAAAATGTACCAACGAATCGCAAATTTAACAACGGTGAACCATTGAATATAACAGGGAATAGAAATATAGAAATATGTGTCGCAAAAATAGCAACAACGACAAATTATAGCGACACCCAGCAAAATGAATGACAGTGAAACTATACATCAGAACAAAGAAACGATGTGTAGTGACAGAGTAAGTTTATTGTAACAACGTTCAAAAAGGATAACAACTACACAAAAAATAGTACGTGCGTATATATTATTGTAACAAATTAACAATATCTGACACAATTATTCATACGCAAAATGAACAGTAGAGTAGCCATTTAGCGTAGTACAGAATGCACATTGGAACTTTTCACACAAAATTATTGATAATTACAAAAACGAATGAATATCATTTGTGAGATATTGAAACTGTGCAAAAAAGAAAATATCTTGTTGATTAAGGCTCTGGATCAAGTAGCTGTTGCCATGGATGTAGTTGTCTACCGCAATGGCTGGGGTGACAAACGGCACGCACGTGTCAATGACATGCCAGAGAACCTTCTCCCGGTGCTGACACAGCGACTTTCCGGCTCTGCGCGCTGCCGCCACAGTGCATGTTTCTACGATGCCATTCAGATGGTGCGACTGTGGCATCTGAGACGTAGGGCTTGCGGTCGAAAGGGGCACGAAGAGTTCTGTTTAGATCCTTAACGGTGATGGTTGGAGTAGCTTCAATCAACATCACAAGTAAATCCAGGTTCTCAATGTCTATCATTTTCATGCGACCACAAGTCTTGCGCCGGCAAAAACAGACTATCGTTGTTGGTTGGACCTAACAATGGAATAAGCGGTGGTACGCTTCACTCCCAGTTCTTGAACAGTAATACATGTCACAGGTGAACCGGCCACGTCAGAGTTGTTCTGGAAAATTCCATTACTTCCCGGTTAGTGCATCATCCACTTGTCACGGTACGGAGGGGATGGGGTGGCGTCAGGCACCTTCCCCTTCCCCCCCCGCATTCGTAGTGAGGGATTTAAACCTCATAGTGAGAGAGGAAACGGAAAATTCAGAGCGGAAGAAACACAGAAGGAGAAATGATAGAACAGGTTGGAAAATAGAGACATAGTAGCTACCGATCTG
>JACJUY010002990.1:52813-80988 GCA_014220935.1 Platorchestia sp. MABIK | reverse complement strand
GAGAAAGAATCGGTTAGGTTAAACATGAAAAGTTAGCGAACTGTATTTTCTGGCTATAGGAGAAGAAATGAAAACTGAATTATAGAATAAAAATATTGACTTTATTAAACAGTAAAAAACAAAAAGTACAGAAATTGAACTATTCTAAATGTTAAAAATTACTAGACAGAGTTATTTACGAAGAGGTTTCGAAAGATAAGTATCAATGGGGCTAACAGGCAATTATCTACTGCAAAAAACTGTGATAGTTCTTGTACATGACGAAGCAATCAATGAATTAAAGTAGAATTGTTGGCTTTTCTACTGCATGCTCAATTTCTTATGTTAAAAGAAGGTAACACACAATGAAATAGAAGAAAATTGCACCACAAAAAATACTTCCCAGAACTCAGGGAAAGTGGAGCGGTGAAGGCAACCACAGCCAAATAACCACCATGTTGACAACCACAGCCAAGTAACCACCATGTTGACAACCACAGCCAAGTAACCACCATGTTGGCAACCACAGCCAAGTAACCACCATGTTGGCAACCACAGCCAGGAATCACAACTGAGAACAGCGGTAGTCACAGGTGGTAGCAATAGTGGTGGTAGTCACAGGTGGTAGCAATAGTGGTGGTAGTCACAGGTGGTAGCAATGGTGGTGGTAGTCACAGGTGGTAGCAATAGTGGTGGTAGTCACAGGTGGTAGCAATAGTGGTGGTAGTCACAGGTGGTAGCAATAGTGGTGGTAGTCACAGGTGGTGGCCATAGTGGTGGTAGTCACAGGTGGTAGCAATAGTGGTGGTAGTCACAGGTGGTGGCCATAGTGGTGGTAGTCACAGGTGGTAGCAATAGTGGTGGTAGTCACAGGTGGTAGCAATAGTGGTGGTAGTCACAGGTGGTGGCAATAGTGGTGGTAGTCACTAGCAGGTACAATTGCGTTAATCACTGGAGTGTAGCTCAAACACAGAGCTTTGTTCGGAGTCAACTAGTTGTGGCAAGGTATCAAAACTATCGGTAGTAGAGTGGGCAAGGATTTTATGACTGGTTAAAAAACTGAAAGCTAAAATTCAGCTCACCTCACGGCTATAATCTTAGAGGCAGCAATTAGAAAGAAATAATTATATAATTATAATATGTAAAAAGAATCAACAATGTCGTCAATACAGAAATCAGGCAGATTCTGATCATATACGTTAGTGTTGCCGCCAAGAAGTCGATAATTTTTATAGTGGTAATAAGTAAGGAATAATATTGATGAACTGAAGCCTCGGGCAGTAAATTTGTGAAAATACTGACATAAAAATGTGAATAACAAAAGCAAATAAATGTACCCTGCAAATTTAGGGTATTAGTGTGCGTTAAAAAGCAGTGAGTAAACGAAGAGGGAAATGAGCAGCAATGTGGCCTGCATAGAGACAAATACGTGAGTAGCAACGAGGTGTCGAGGAAAGATTGAAGCTACCTTCAAATTTGATTAGGCGGTCTCTACCAACGAAGCTTTGTTATGATGTTCAATGGTACAAAATGCTACGAAATATTCATTAACCTCTATTTTAAAAGATTAAAATGAAACTAAGAAATAAACTTCAATTTTGAAATGATTATATCACTATTGTATTTTATTTTCAAATTGGAAGTCTTAAATAAAAGAACAAATTTGAAGCGTCCTACACGTTTATTGCTGAAACCCACGCTTATTGCGAATTGATTGATTAATTTTTTTTGCACTGTTCGAAAAAGGTCAGTAATTTCTTGTGCATTACGAGACAATGAATATAATTATAGTTAAACCTTTGGACTTTCGAGTATATACTCATTTCCTTTTATGAAAAATAAATCAGCGCACATCAAAATTAAAGAATTGTACTCCAAAAAATAATTGAAAACAAAATTTATTATTTTCGTATGATGCTCTTTTAATGAAGATGTCATTGGCCAACAGCTTCACAATCCCCGATCGTGTGGACCTTCCTGACATCACCAACCACCATCACTCCCCACCATCATTCAACATATCATTCAACACCATCACCCACCATTATCATCCAGCGCCATTACCCCCACCATCATCCAACGCCATCACCCACCAACATCACCTCTCCACCATCACCCGAATCATCACCCACCACCATCATCCAACAAAATCATCCACCACCATCACCCACCACCGTCACACAACTCAACAGAACGCACACGAGTCACAGCCCCACAACAAATATCACTGCCCCATTGGGGACGGAAAAAAGTGAGCACTGGCGCAAAGAAGCACATGATTCCCATCATAAACTTGTTGTGGGATTGCTCCTGGATGGTGATTTGAAAAGTTTGCTTTGCCTACTCATTTTGCCTTTAAAATACAAGCCTCGGCAACCGTTTTTCAGATGTTACACAACGTAAAAAACGATGCAAAACTCCCTTAACAAGCTCATATTTTTTACAATGCTTCACGTTATGTAACGATTTTGATTCTGGAGAAGAATCATCATTCTCAGACGTAGGAATATTGGAACAACGTGTGTTTTGTCACGTCCGTTTTTTTAGGTGCATCCAAGATTTGCAACTCATATTTTTCACAATACTTTACGTTATGTAACGATACTGATTATGAAGACAAACCATCGTTCTCGAACCATTGAAATAATGTGTGTTTTATCGTGCTCGTTTTCTTAGGTGCATCCGAGATTCGCAGCTCATTTTTCACAATACTTTACGTTATGTAACGATTCTGATTATGGAGACGAACCATCGTTCTCAAACGTAGAAAATGTTGGAAAAATCTGTGTTTTGTCACGTCCATTTTCTTAGGTGCATCTTAGATATGCCCGCATCGCTCTCAAGGCTACAGGCAGCGTGCGGAAATGGGGACCAATACACAATGGGAGTCTTGGCATTCTGTTCCACGCAACGCAACAACTTGGTCATTTTTCTGTTCCATTCACTGAAACTCTCAGTACAAAAGAGTCGACGAACCTTGAGAATGAAGTTGAAGGTCTTCAATACCGAATGCATTCACTGTGTGTGGAGAAGAATGTGTTAAATGTTGAACAACTGGTAGGGTTTTCCACAAATTATGGACTACTTATTTCAGTTCAACCGCATGAGAATCAAAAACACATGAATGATAAATTTATTGAATTGATGTAATGGAGAGATTTTTTAACATCCTGTAAATGAAATAGATAACTTTTTGTTCGCGAATTCAAATACTGAATTTTAATGAACTTGTATTGAATGAAGCATCAGGATATTTTCGCTGTGGTAGCTCATTGCTAAATATTTCAACACCATTAATTACTACAACATAGTTAATTACTGCAACATTGTTAATTACAGCAACATCAGTAATTCCATCGCCATGTTAAATACTGCATCACCATTAATTATTACAACATGGTTAATTTCAACATCTACTGTAACAACGTCAATTATTGTAACACCGTCAATAACTGCGACATCGTTAATTCCTACAACGTCACCAATTACTGCAATATCATCGCTTCATCGCCAATTACTGCAACATTGTTGATCCTGTAACATTGTTAATTACTGCAACACAAAAATAATTACTGTGACGTCACTAATTACTGCGAACGGATAAAGCAAGGCTTGAAGAAGATTAGTACACGTTGACGAAATTCTCCGTAAAAATCTAAGCAAATAGTTTCCTTAGCTCATAAATCTGAAATGATAAATTTTAAGTTTCCACTCCAGCTTACGCCACGGTGGGAGCAAGCGCTGCAGTACAGGGTTCTCTTGCATGAAAAAATATATTTTTTCAATGAGATGATCACCTAAATATGTTCTTATATATCACCTAAAATTAAAATAAATACATTGTATCCTCAAGCACTGCGCAATCCTTGAACTTGTTCGTTCATAAACCACGATGCAATTTCTCACTCAAATTTAGACGTTGCCGAGCTAATTGTTTAACATGATCAAGCTTTTGCACTGGTCAATAAAAGTACTTCGGTCGCGAGGCTCGGCGCGCGTTGTGCCTACCCTACTTCTAGCAATAAAATGTACAATTAATCGAAACTATAAAAGAAATAATGAAATTTGTTCATAAGCATTTCATGAAGAACCTGCAACTAAAAATGATTATGGTAAATCACTATTATAAAAAGAGCCGCGTCCGTCCGTCTGTGGGTCACACCCACCAGCCTGCAGTGTGTGATGAGCGTATCTGTGATACAAGCTTCATCAACTCCACAATTATTTTCGGTACATTTAACCCAGCTGATTCAGAGTCGGAATGAACATCACGTGTATCGGTTAGGTTAGACTAGGTTGTATAGAATATCAGCAGTTGAGACTGAGCAATGTATAGGAAAGGTGTAAGATAGCATAGAAAATCGTGAGAAAGCCAGTTGGTCTGCCACTTTATCACGCTGTCAAGGAAGCGTAATGACTATTTTTGATAAGAGTTTCACCAATGCACAAGATTAAGAGTACTTTAACCGCGGGTTCTGTTGGGTTCGATATATTAGTTTTTGATCCACATCTGAAGTATATTTTTTGGGAAATTATCGATTCCAGTCATTTATGAGGGATTGCGAACACTAAAAAAACCTACACCTCGACCTTCTCGCAGCGCCAGCAGCGTAACATCTCCTCCTCCCCCCCCTTTTAAAAAAACGGGTGTACTAGTGTCAATAATTTACGTGCCGCGAATTTCATTCGCCAAGAAGGGAATTTGACCTTAGAATATCAGACCGAACGTTGATAATATTTTTCGTTTCATTTCACTGCATATCTTGGTGCGCACTCATTTGTTTCAGTTCTTAATATGCCACCTGCTCATGTACTCGAGCTGTGTCACTCTATTCTCATTGTGGAAACTTCGTAAACCTGCACAGGATTGAATATTTATTAATAAATAAAAATAAACCCACATCTTGTGCTCGTTGCGTTGGTTGTACCTTTTCCGATCCCTCGTATTCTGGGTTGCATTGAATTCTTCAATAATGTTTCCGCCGGGGCATAAAATTTATGCCCTACTTCAAACTCCTAACTTTACCAACTCAATATTCTTATTGATGTTTGCATTTAATTTTCTATTTAAAGTTATATTAGGGATTTTCTGTAATCAAGATAAGATTAATTGCACTCTACGAGTATTTCGAATGATTCTGTCCTGAGAAGAGCAACCCACAGCTCGATGTCTCACTATTTCATCTACACTCAGTTCCAATAAAGAGATTTGGATATGCTCAAGCCACTGGGGATTTCTTCTACTACTGCTCGGATAACCCAACTATGAAGTCAGTGAATATTTTAAATCAATCGAATAGACTGCTTACTTTTGAAATGTTTAGCTCACGGACTTGGTCACGCAAACTGGCATATGCTTTGTACCCTTTTCATCTCCTGGAGAGCCCAATAAACCTCACATCGCCTAAACACATCGGCCTCCGTAATGTACATAATCGAGTTGACTAATGGTTCTGTGTGCCGCTCATAATGTCCACACCTCCCAGCGCAGTCTACCTGTTGACGATGTTCTAGATGACGGATTGCGTTGACGGCTTAAGAGTTGACAGTTTGAGCTGACAGGGGCAGGCAGGGCAGGGCAGGCAATCTTTTCCCAACCTAATTTTTTGCAAAATTTTTATTACTCTGAATTAGTATCACAAATGTTTAGAATTCTAAGAACACTATTTAAAGTTCTAATAACGGATTGTAAACGGAATCAATATTAACATTTCATCAATTTCACGGCACAGTCACTGACCGTCTTCACCTTCCTTGTATCACCTACCACCATAAATTACAATCAACCATCATCAGCTCCTGTCAACCATCATCACTTACCACCACCACCAACAACGGCCATTACCTCCATCACTCCCACCACTCACCGACTTGGCGCTCCCAAAGAGACCTTCATACGTCGGTGTCTGGCGGGGATGGATGAGCTTTGTGTGTTGGGTGCTGTGTGTGTTTTGTTAGGGCTGTGTGTGTTGGGAGCTGAGTGTGTTCTGTTTGGGCTGTGTGTGTTGGGTGCTGTGTGTGTTTTGTTTGGACTGTGTGTGTCGGGTGCTGTGTGTGTTTTGTTTGGGCTGTGTGTGTTGGGTGCTCTGTGTGTTTTGTTTGGACTGTGTGTGTTGGGTGCTGTGTGTGTTTTGTTTGGGCTGTGTGCGTATGTCGCTCGTGCTGTGTATCTGTCACGAGATATGTGCGGTCCTACCCCTCATTAATTTACATTAACAAGGAGACCGGATTCTCGGTAATGAGGGTTTGGCGTACCTCCAAGAAATCATCAAATACACAAAATACAGGCAACACAAAATACACGAAAAATTTAATTATAAAGAATCCACGTTACATATACTGTAGTGTCGTACCATCGACACAACTAGAGGTATTTTCAGAGGTAGCTGCAACTACCAATGAAGGAACTACAGTATCAGAAGCCGTAAACTTCTACGGAGCAAGGGAAAGTAAAAGCACAGCAAGGCTCCTAATAATGTACTGATTCCGTCGGTGACAGACCTTCCTTAAATCTAGCAATGCCCGGAAGTCAAACAAAGATCTTCCGTTGGTTGTAAAAGGCAAAGCGTAGCAAGACACCATAAAGGACTTCGCCGGCCAGCTTCCGGCGGTTTATGGCTCTTCCGGCCCCAAGACCTGCGAACCCCAAATGCAACAAAGACATCCGGCGGCGCTTGCCTTGCAAGGCTCACTGCGAGATATAACATATACTAAAACAAGAATGGTACTCACCAATGTGAAGGTATACCACTTACACAGCACGCTTTTCTGTGCGCGTCTGAATTGATGGGATGTCCTCACGAGGATAGGTATTAATACTGCAGAGATTATCGGAGAGATTTTATGCTCACAGCAAATACATAACACCCTGAACGCACTACCCTTCTCAAGGCACTAACGCGACTGACAGAATTGTAAACAAAATTCGAGCGTAATAGCCTCATGACAATACTACCCTAATAATTGGGGTTGGCCAACCCACCACGCATCGACTAAATTAAGACACATGACAAAATGCCCCATTAATGATTACGTTTCCAACAGCACAGAGCACGGTCATAGCTTCATATCACCCGTGAAATCTCAAGTACAGTTTCCGTTCAACTCCTATGAGTTATTCACAGATCAGCAAATATTTTCCGATATCACCCGTGAATTCTCAAGTACAGTTTCCGTTCAACTCCTATGAGCTGATCAGCAGATCAGCAAATATTTTCCGAACGGTGTTTGCAACTTCATGTGGGCTCTCCTCATGTAGAGATGGAACCAAGGCAATGATTTTCTTATGGATAAGCGCCAAGATGAACTTTCCGCCCTCCTGTAATATTGCAAAAATTGACTTATTACTTCTCATTGAACTTACTCAATAGATTTGAATCTTTTCATTAATGAATGCCATCACAATTATTTCACCTATTTCGAACGCATCGCTTGTAGCAAAAAGCTAGCCCTTACCCGCCCAATGACGTCTGCACTTTTTATTTTCTGATTCTAATGTCTCGACCCCGATGGTCGTGCGTGAGACTTCTTTTCTCTGAAAAATGGAAAGAATTCACATCAAATTCTAACCAGTACAATTACACTGTGAAGCAGGCTATCTGTTTTCCACGTATTTTTACAGAGTGTATTTTTCAGTGAACACTTCGTACTAACGCACCTTGTCGGACGGCTCGCCTAAACTCACTAACTCTTTGGTCTTGTGCGCTGCCCGTTCCGATCTTGGGGCTGCCCTCTACATAAGTCCACGCCTACAATTTCTCTCTGATTGGCGGTTCCCCACTTCTAAAATCTTTCCAAGGGTACTCGGACCATTACATTGGCTGCAAGCCCTCTGATGAGAACGTATAGCCGACTCCACCCTCTTTTAGGAACACTGGCGATCTTTTTCCATGAAATTTTGCTCTAAATCTTTTCCCTATGTTTTTCTAATGCCTGGGTGTTTGGCATCCAGCTGTGTCAACAATCTTGTCGCTCCGAGTGTCGCTCGTCCCCAACTCTCGAGCTTGAGTGGTGTATCATAAATCACCCTCTTGTGGTTTGACCAATTGGCTTTCACGTTCCTTCGGCTCAGGCCTATTCAAAAAAAGCTGAGACACCCGCTACACAAGCATAACACACATCAACACACCACTCCAACACAAAATGTAGCACACAACTCCAGAACATGTAAAAACAAGCCACTAGGCACACATGTTAAGCGATCAGGCACACATGTTAAGCGACACGCTCGTGCTGTTGGAATACGCAAGTACTACAATATCCTAAAAAATATGCAAAACCCAAAAGCACAAATTAGTTGACACAAAAAAAGACACAAATCAGTTGAAAATTCCCAAAATTAAATGTTTCTCAACATATCTGTTTTTGGGAATGTGAGTGTGTTGCTGGTAATGTGTGAGTGGTGTTCGTGCAGAGTGCATGTTGCCGCGTACAAGTTATGCTCTTCGGAAGAATTTCATGACTTAAGCTGACCTTTCCATGGCCTGACGTTCAGCCCTCACGAGCCAGGATGGCGTGTTAACGATCAAAATACAAACATTGACTGTAGTCTACTTCAAAAATACAAAAAGAGAAGAGAGAATTAAAACTCTACTGTTTAAATTATCATTTCTACTGTCTTTTGAACGCGAAGACTGTCTGTTTCAGTGTATAAATCATTACAATTTATAAATCACATAACACATGAACCAGCTACGGTTAGGGTGCAATGCCTTGCTATGGTGCGATGGGTGTGAATGACATATTCTGTCTGATTTATGCCTGCGAAATTACAGTTCGTAAATTTGTATCTCTCCCTAAAAGCGGAGTTCACACTGAAAGTGTACGATACGTAGCAGGGCTGAATTTATTTTTTATGAAATGAAAATTGAATGAGGGTATTTGAGAAATACTTGTGTGCAGGGTGGCATTATCCTCCTGCGTGATTCTATTAAGTTTGATTTATGCTGAAGCGTGTTAATTCTGCTACCCGACAGTACCTCTATCAGTTCATTCTTAACCTGACAATTTTTTCTGATTTACCGTGCTGTGTCCATTCATTTGTATCTAGTTAAAATTGCTTTATTGATCCCTTACTTTTCCTTGTTTCTCTATCACTGAGTGTTAAATGTTGCTAAGAGAAAAAGAAAAATAGGCACAACGATAAACGATAATGAAAAAACGCGTACAGTTTTTGTTAAGTGTAGAGAGTGGCGATGTTTTCCCAAATTTAATTTGGTGCATTTCATCCTAAATTTCTAATATCAATGCGTGCACATGGAATGACATTAAATTTAAAGCTCGAATATTTTCCATTCAGGTTTGATGCAGGTGCACGAAGTACGCAGCTCATGTGAGGCATTGAATTATTTTACAGGAGCAATCGCGTAAGCTTGGTTTCTAAAACACACTATTTGAACCAAACAATACTCACAAAGCCCTAACGGTTCTCTTCATTTTAGGCATAGCGGCTGAAATTGCCGGATGGATTTATTGATATCCCGTTGGTAGGGTCGAGAACTCCTGCCTAGAATTCAATAATTATAATTTTCTCAAATTTATTGCATTTTCCTACGGAAGATACTTGAGTGTAAGCTGCAAACAATTGGATATGCAGAATTCTAACCTTAACTACACACACACGCCATAAGTGGTACACTTCATACAATTGTTCAACTACACACACATGCAATACAGCCCTCAACTACACACACGCGCCATGAGTGATACACTTTATACAATTGCTCAACTACACACACGTGCAATACAGCCCTCAACTACACACACGCGCCATAAGTGGTACACTTTATACAATTGCTCAACTACACACACGTGCAATACAGCTCTCAACTACACACACGTGCAATACAACCGTCAACTACACACACGTGCAATACAACCCTCAACTAGACACACGTGCAATCCAACCCTCAACTACACACACGTGCAATACAACCCTCAACTACACACACGTGCAATACAACCCTCAACTACACACACGTGCAATACAACCCTCAACAACACACACGTGCAATACATTTCTCAACTCCACACACGTGCAATACATTTCTCAACTACACACACGTACAATACATTTCTCAACTACACACACGTGCCATAAAACTCTCAACTACACACACGTGCATTACAACCCTAAACTACACACACGTGCAATACAACCCTCAACTACACACACGTGCAATACAACCCTCAACTACACACACGTGCAATACAACCCTCAACTACACACACGTGCAATACAACCCTCAACTACACACACGTGCATCACAACCCTCAACTACACACACGTGCAATACATTTCTCAACTACACACACGTGCCATAAAACTTTCCACACAACGATATTTATTTCTTGTAGAAAATGTGCCCCGAATTTTTTTGTGCACACTGCCGAGTGGCAGTTGCGTCCATATTCTGATGTAGGTGAAAACCTGATGCCAGGGCTTGTCTGAGACGGTGGTATTGATGACGGTAGTGTGAGTGAAAATTCTAAGAGTTCAGAATTAAAATGACGATGAATTATGCTGTCTGGGCATTACAGTATATACTGAAGTATGACATCAGTGTGCCAGTCAGCTAATAAAGAAATTACATTTTCAGACGTTTCTTCTTTTCAGCATAATAAGAGAAATATAGAAAACAGCCAGAGAGTATGGGATATCATGAAATTGCGAAAAGAGTTAAAAGATCTCAGTTGGCTTAGAAATAATGCATTTCTTTACATGGGGTGCTCTGTTTTTTTTTTCTACAGGGTGAAAACGCCAAGTTGTGCTATAATACCCTAATTTAATTCCTCAAAATAACCGATGTTAGACAAATAATACCCTAATTTTATATTATAAGAAAACAGAAGTTAGAAAAATAATTAAATAATTTAATTAATGCCCTAAACTAAGCGAAGTGAGATAAATAATACCCTAATATTATGCCCTAGAATAACAGATGTTGAGCAAATAACACTCTAATTTAAATTCAACGTCATGTCCAAACTAATTCACAGCAATTTTGCGTTCATTCAATCAGGAGTGTCCTGAACTCGGGGGAAAATTAAATTAGAGAGCCTCAAAAACACGACCGTCATCAAACCAAGCTCGCCTCAATTCAGTTCTCTGATATCCCAAGGCAAAATCAAGCCACGTTTGTTTAAGGCACACCAATCAGTAGCGGGTAAAAAGCCATTTGATTTTACGTCGAGAAATACAAACGAAGAACTTTTCACGGGAAAGTGAACAATCAACTTTTTAGCTCTAGCCGAAATTCTAATCTGAACTTTTGAGGCCCCGAGGCAAGTTGTTGCAACTTTGGCCCAAGTTTGGGGTAAATATCGAGTCCTTGAGGGGTCGTGAGGACTTGGCCTTCCTGCTCATGAGGATAAACTGGGGGGCAGGAGGCGCGTGGAGATAAGCAGGTGCTTAACTGGGCTTCTGTTCGATGAACGATCTTTTTGCTTTCGATTTTCACTCTCTTTTTCGATTTCGTACCTGCATTGGCGTTTGCGTGGTGGAGACTGTGGTATCTAAGGATAAGTCCAACGGTTTTCATTTTTGCTTTCGATTGTGAACCTGCATCAGTTTTCGTGTGATAGAGACTGTAGTATCAAATAGATAAGTTCATATGGTTTCATTTTTTTCCGATTGTGAACCTGCATTAGCGTTTGCGTGGTGGAGACTGTCGTATTAAATAAATAAGTCCAACGGCGTTAAAAAATATTTCTTGCCTTTTCAGAGACGGAACTGCATAATTTCTAGAGGAACAAAATGATGTCTAAGGTATGTTAGAACACGATGCAGCCAATCAAAGACATTTAACGCTGGGTGCGAAAATTCTATCTTATTTATTACTCTTTTTTATTAAGGTATTAGAAGATCATTTATTTGATCATTTGCATCAAAATTTTTGCAAGATATCTTTAGAAGTTGAATGTTTCACTTACTTAAAGTAACTAGAGTGTCGTGGATTCATAACAGAAAGTCCAATTTTTTACCAAGCTTCCAAAGGTTGAATTGAGTGTTTGGTTATATTCTCTGAACTCGTGTCAGTATTTAACGTAAGTATTCCCAGAATTAATTGGTAAAGTTCCTGCTCTGTACTCCAGACTCAGAATAGGTTGCTGCTCTCAAGTTTTATTTTTCTTTCGTGGAAACCTATCCCAAGGCTTTACGCTACGGGGCGTTTTTGACACAGCGCTTAATTTTTTGTTGACTTCAATGAGGTGAGCTAGAGTAATATCATAATTTGTTGACTTCATTCAAGGTAAACTGGAGAACTATCATAATTTTAAACTCCAGAAAGGTAACTTTGTGGCCACACTGAGAGATTTAGTAGCGAGCACAGATGGTTGTTGTCACCATGGAAACAATAATCACCATGGAAACAATAATCAACTTAAACATAATTCGTGAATGTTTGATATCACCATTTGGTGGTATTTCCATTTCACTTAAGCGTTTGGTGGGCCTGAAAAGCTTTAGAACGAGTTGCACTAAAAACAATGCAAAAGTATCATTACACTGTTGGTTATTGCAGCAGCGTACGTCTCGTTAGACGGAGTGTCGGTAGACAAGAGATGTTGCCTAAACACGAATACAGGAGCTTTGCGCTGCCGTAATTAATGTACAGCTAATTTTATGGGGATGTTAGTGTCAGGTTGCAAACCAAGTCACTAATTGGCAGGTCTTGCGCGTACGCTCTCCGGAACAGACGCTCGCCAGTTTGATTTCTTAAAGCGACGAATGACGTGAGGGAACATCACGCAAATAATTAATGATGTTGTGAGAAGTTATCATAACAACTGGAGCCATGAAGAAAAATCATCGAAATGACGGATGATATTATAAGAAGTTATCAAAATAACTAGTGACGAGAAGAAAAATGATCAAACTGATAAGTGGTATAAGAAGAGTTGAAAATAACTTTCTACGTGGACAAAAATAATCAAAATACCCGATGATCTAAGGGGAAATCTTGAAAATAACATGTCTTGAGCGAGGCAAAATCAAAACAGCGTTAGACGTGCGGGAAAGTTATGGAGCAGGAGGAGAAACAACGCAGCATTGTGCTGGGCCTCAGTTCAGTTGCGCCATTTCAGAGAGTAAATTTGCAACTGATGCGGCCATTGGTTTGACAAACGGCTTCCTGTCTCTGATTTCCTTGGCTTTCTTGAATACATCAATTTGATGAATAACTGCCTCTGGCTCTTCCAAGAAAAATTTGACAGTCCAAAACTAATGTGTTATAAGAGTGGATACTGTATATACTGTAAAACTATTCTGAACTCAACGCAAACCGTGGCAGATTTTACTTTGGCGCTCTACACAATCCTTTGTTTCAATTTAGTGATACGAGTTCGGCTGCATATTTTTATGGTAATGGTACACAGAGCATGTACACTACATTTATTGATAAATAGTAGTGGCCGAACTCCTGCTGTTACTGTGAAAGAAATGCTCTTACTTAATACAACAGAGTCAGTGAACATTCAACCCAGGAGCTGTAAGCTCGAATGTCTACGATTTTATTTCTCTGCTGAAGAGTGCTGTCCACGAGTGATGTGTGCCGGGACCTGGATATGTACGCGTCAGTTTAATGATTATTTCAAATTTTGCAATTATTACCCATGATTCTCTTTGTATTTATATAAAAAATTACTCAACTGTAACAGAAAACTATACTGAACTGTCTCGCACACGCAGTTATGAGCGAGGGGAGAAAATTGGGAGAAAAGATATTTTCTAAGAAAGTTTAAGTAAGTAAAATTAAGTGCTTAAAAGTTCTAAAAGCATCTCTAAATGGTGTATGACGTAAAAAATCGATGTGTCTTCCTTTGGTCAAGTCAATGCATCACTAGAATCTTGTTGCACTAATCACTATGGGACATCCCTCATGAAAGTTACGTCACCAGACACCATAAAGATCGCTTAGGATTTACGCCTGATCTCCGCCGGCACCATTTTACCCAGTGGAACGGTCACTTCTTCGGAAAATTGTGTGCAGTTTGCTCGGGTGGTCGTTTTCGGAAAAGTTATTTTGGTCAATTTGGTGTATGAAGTCATGCAGCAGCATATTTCCTTTCGAAATGTGAGAATTATTGAGCGATTGAATTTTGTGAGGCTGGAACGCTGTCTTTTAAGATTTTCGGACCATTTTTCTTTGGAACGCTTTAGAAATTCTTCGCATTTTTAGGAGTAAAGCAGAGTAGGAAGGAATAGAAAAGAACTGTAAAATCATTGCTCCGATAACATAATTTTCTTTGAAGAAAATCCACAAATTCATGTTCCGATGGACATAAAATACTGAAATGCACGATACTCTGTACGAAATTAAGGGTGTTTCATTGAATTCTCTTCTTTTTGTGAAGGAAACGAAGGGCAGAATTGCAGATAGTTTTTTATCATCATTGACAAATTTAAGTCTAAAACCAAATAATATTTCATTACAGGCGCTAATGAATTTACACGCATACTGGATAAATAAATTCACGCTGCGCAGTGATCAATAATTGTTTTAACATTTTAGCGCAAATGCACTCAACATCCGATTGAGTTCCGATGTGATTGGAAACTAACATTAACACGCACATGAGGGTAGCTCGCTGTGGTGCATCATGTCTGGTGACTGCAATTAAACTCGAAATAGTTAAGACTCGAACAGCTCGCACTCCCTACCTCTTCATACGCTGCTCATCTAATTTTAATGTTTATATAAAGTTAATCAGAATTGAAATATTTTCAGTGCGTTTTACGCCCGCACGAATTGTAACTATGTCCTTGAAACACAACGAGCTTAATGCTTTTTTGCTTTGCTATTTCTGCATTATTTCTTTAGCAATTAATTTGGTTTTTGCTCAAGAGGGCTTGTATGAAATTAAGTCTCCCAACTCATTTTTTGCCGTTCTGTTTATTAATTTTTGTTTTATTGTCTCAAAAACTTACACAGATTCTGTAAAGATTTTTGCTGGTCAACACCTGTGTAATTTGAAGCATTTAAAACATTTATAATAAGATATAAATGAGATTAAATTCATTTTTTAATGGTTCATTTTGCTTTCATTTCTAAAAACATGATCCGATCGCACGATGGTGTAGCGAATAAGTGTATATTAGCCTCACATTTTGCTCCCCATTTTCAAGTTACAGGAGCACAGTGCCCGATGTTATCGAATTTGGCCTCCCATGGCATTACCACTGACCGGATTTTTCATGTTTGCTTCCCGGGCGTGAGCGCGCAGCGAAATGAACAACAAGCTCGAGAGAATTTAAACCTCCACATAAAAAAAATTTCCCACACGATGAGGGCAAAAACATGATTGTCACCGCCAGCCATCAACAGTATCGAAAAACAACCTAACGGAAACGTGGTTAAAGTTTCGCACAATTTTTAGACCGGTGATTGAATTGCTGCGGCCGCGGCTGGAGGCTTCTGCGGCAATTTGATGAGTCGGAAGTGCACTTCGAGCACCTCTTGTGATTTGCGCCGCCAGCTTTGACTGGCATCGATCGTTGCCACCTCAGTGACATCTGCTCTTCTTGCGACCGTGGCCGGGTGCGTTGCCGCTCTTCCTTCTGTGCTGGACTATTGCAGGAGTTGTTGTTGCAGGTTTAGTTATTGCAGGTGTTGTTATTGCAGGTGTTGTTTTGCAGGTGTTGTTATTGCAGGTGTTGTTATTTATTGTAGCAGGTGTTGTTTTGCAGGTGTTGTTATTGCAGGTGTTGTTATTGCAGGTGTTGTTTTGCAGGTGTTGTTATTGCAGGTGTTGTTATTGCAGGTGTGGTTACTGCAGGTGTTGTTTTTGCAGGTGTTGTTATTGCAGGTGTTATCATTGCAGGTGTTAACATTGCAGATCTTTGATGGCAAACGTAGTTCCTTTAATATTATTGCATGTGATTTTTCGCTTGCCGTTAAGGTTTTCGTTGACAAATGCAGCGGTTGTCTTATTGAGTAGTGAATTTGAACTTGTGTTAGCTGTCATTGCGCGCGGCGTACACTGGCTTTGCCATCATGCATGTTCATGTTAACATGTTTTCTGTGAAGGGCCCCACCGGTGGTCACTGAAGGGATTTTCAAAATGCTGCTAACCGACCAGCAATCACAAACTCAATTTTCAAAAATACTTAATGGAAACTGAATGAAGCCGTGATTTATTTAATGTTGGTTTTCCTCAAAATGGATCTCTAAAATGAACTTTAATTTGAGATGAATATTGAAATTCAGTTCAACACGTCACAGTTAACTTGCTAACACACCTAGATGTATGAAATAAGACTTCACGACTTCCCGTGGGTCCTTTACGTTGTCGTACGCGGGCCTCATGTCGACATGTTGTGAAAGCTCGTCGGCTTAACGCTGTATGGATGAAAGGCGCAGAGCACGCTAGACGAAACCTTAATATGCATAAGCCGAACTTGCTGTCACTTGACGAATGATGTCCTTCTCTGGAAGGCTTAGTTGGGAGAGATTGATAAAATTTGAGATGCTTCTAGTTTTATCTAATGCCACATTAGGTGTATTTGAAAAATATTGGATTGATAAAAGTTGACATGATTCTCGTTTGATCCAATGGCACAATAAAAATGTCTGAAAAAATTAGGTTGATAAAAGTTGACATGCTTCTCGTTTGATCCAATGGCACAATAGAAATGTTTGAAAAAAATTAGGATGATAATAGTTGACATGCTTCTCGTTTGATCCAATGGTACAATAAAAATGTTCGAAAAAAAAAAATTGGTAAAAGTTGACATGCTTCTCGTTTGATCCAATGGAACAATAAAAATGTTTGAAAAATATTAGATTGATATAAGTTGACATGCTTCTCGTTTGATCCAATGGAACAATAAAAATGTTTGAAAAAAATTAGGTTGATAAAAGTTGACATGCTTCTCGTTTGATCCAATGTCACAATAAAAGTGTTTGAAAAAAATTAGATTGATAAAAGTTGACGTGCTTCTCGTTTGATCTCATATCACAATAACAGTGTTTGAAAAAACTTCGTTACTCACAGTTATGAGACGCATCAGTCTGTCAGTGAGTATAACTGAGGCCCTGGAACCCAAGCATTTTTACAAGACGAACAAAAATATCGCAACATGAGTAAACATTGCAAAGTTGTTACTTCCCGTCTGTTTGCGAAAGAATGGACATGGAACGAAAAAGGCAGCTTTTACAGCAATGAAAAACTAGCAATACCACGACTGTATTTCTTCCAGGCCGTAAAATTCTACGGAAAGAGATGCAGTCGGCGCCCGGAGATCGTCCCTCTGTATTTGCTCGCTACTTTTTGGTGAGGGAACAGTCTCGCAAAGCCTGCTCTTAGACATGGCGGCGCGCACCTGCAGCAGCGGAATACAAGCGAAGACAAATGAATAAACGACAGCAAAAGAAGAAATCCAACACGAACGATGTATTCGATAAAATAATTGTTTGTGTGAATGTTTGCGTTTTAAGAGACGGGGCTTAAAAGCATGTGTACCGCGATGATTGAAATGGCTTTAACTGTAGGAGGGAGAGATTTTTTCAATCGCGTACTAGATGTAAAAAGAATTGCGTGTGTCGTTTTCACGTGTGACTCAGACACTTGGGTGTGCTAGTGCTTGTTTACGCTTACTTAGCTACAAGTGCGATTGGAAATATCAATTTGAAGTTTCCATTAAATGTCTTAAACTAACATCTTATTCAATCCAATTTAAAAAGTTGAGGTTACGCTTACTCGGCTCCAGGTGCAAATGGAAATTTCCATTTGAAGATTGAGTTGAAAAGGCAAATCCTTTGTCTCGTGACGGCTAATCCAATGCCAAGATGGCTAGTGCTTCCAGTTTAGGGAAATTGATAAAATTTAATGGTACTTTAACTAGTAGGGAAATATTTTGAGCTCAATGACAAAATTAAGGTAATTAATGGCATTCATGCAACTATGTTTTCAAAAATTCCAGAAGCCTTACTCGCGCAATTCGCTCTTGATTGCTCCAAAACTGCACTTGACAGTTTAAGCTCCATGGTCTGCCCAACATAGTTAAGACCTTTTTTAATTTAACTTGAGCAAGTTTTTCATAGGCACATTGATTTGCTGATAAGTTTGGGCAAAAATTTAATTGACATCTTTTCTTAAATTTTTCGACCATTTTTTTGGTGTCGAAGATTTGTCTCGCTTAGCAACATTTTTTACGAAACATTTTTTTTAAATTTAAAATTATAAGTAAGCACCTGCTTATGCAGAGAAAATCAAACTAAGGCAATTTCACGCATATTTCAGGGCACTGAAAACATTTATTCCCGAAAACTTCTTCCTAAACTGTTTTTTGCAATTTCGGTGGCAAAAGCTTAAACTAATTTGTTATTTAATCTTAGTTAAAAAGTTGAAGAGATTGCGCTTACTTGGCTTCAGGTCAAAATGGAAATAGCCTTTGAAGGTTTGTGTTAAAAAATCATAAACCAACAAATAATTTAATCCAAGTTGAAAATTGACACATTGAAGAGATTCTCTAATCTGCCCTGGAGGCACGGGGTTTTAGGGCGCTCTTGTTCGGGAGGCGAGCGAAAATTGGAACTTAAGAAGGGAACAATAATGAAAATATTAATATTCACGTCAGCAGAGATGGAGTTCCAGCGTAAAAATCTGCACAAAAATGGCAAGTTGTTACACGTGAACTTAAATGTTACGAAGGCACATTTGTTCCATGACCTTCAGTGTTATTTTTTCCTACAGAATTTCCCCTCAGGGGATACAACTATTGTATCTGTAAGAATTTCCCCTCAGGGGATACAACTATTGTATCTGTAAGAATTTCCCCTCAGGGGATACAACTATTGTATCTGTAAGAATTTCCCCTCAGGGGACACAACTATTGTATCTGTAAGAATTTCCCCTCAGGGGACACAACTATTGTATCTGTAAGAATTTCCCCTCAGGGGACACAACTATTGTATCTGTAAGAATTTGCGCTCCCAGGGGAAAATTTGAGGTCCTGAGCTGAGAGTTAGGCAAGCCTTCTTTTTGTTGAAATGAAATTTTTGTTTTGTTAAGGATCATCTTTTTTCGGTTCACTGCTGTCCTGTTTTTCAGTACCTCTAATTTTCTTCGTTAACTTTTATCTTCTTTCATAACCTTTCTTCTTATTTTACTGTTTCTATGCTCACGAGATCCATTGCGGGAACACTCTTTGTGCATAGGTTCCACGTTTCTTTAACTCCATACTAAATGATGCCCTCATCCTTCCTCTCTTTGAACATCTTTGTTGTGGTAAAGGGAGGCTAAAACTAATTTTTAATCAATCAATTATTCCCACCAAATTCACGTTCCTGAATTTTTACTCTCGCGAGACATTTACATAACCTTATCATATAGGACATTTTCCTATCCAATGAGGGAGGAAATTACACATGAATTAATCATTTATTTCTCTGAATTATTCTATTCATTAAATGAAATTAATCATCTCAATACTCAATTTCTTTTGATCCATTATTTCTTTGGCAATCAATTATTTCTATCATTCACCAGATGCATAATTTAAGCTCGACAGATAACATTACATTTTTGCTGCACACTGTACAACAAAAGTTTATTTGATGGAGTACTTTTGAACTAAGGCACTTTTTTTGTGCGCGGCTACCAGTCTCATGGCAGTCAGTCAATCGCATGCCACTCTTGCGTGAGCGGAGGCGTGACGGCGGTCACGCACGTGCGCCGATGCCATGGTACCCATTCAGGTGCCTTGTGTATGGGTGGTGTGAGTGGGGGATGCGTGTGGGTGATGCGCATGGGTGGTGCGTATGGGTGGTGTTAGTGGGGGATGCGTATGGGTGGTGCGTATGGGTGATGTGTATGGGTGGTGTTAGTGGGGGATGCGTATGGGTGGTGCGTATGGGTAGTACATATTAGTGATAGCATGCGTATGGGCGATGCGAATGGGTGATAGCGTGGGCTTGGGTGAGGGTACATGCTGTCGTATACTGCAAGGTGTAAAATATCAATGCATGTTCTGTTGTTGATATTGCTGCAGGGTTGTAATGATGAGAATGTACGCAGCTTGAATGTTCACGAGTGAGGCATCATATTAAAATACTTTCGTAATTGAACTCATGAGTCATTGGTGATTTACTCGGAGATGTTGGTTTATTGATGGAGATGTACTGTTGGCATGTTACCATAGGTGTGATATTAGCATACGTTTGTTATTCGGCGTGTGATTCTCTCTTTGGCACATAATGATCTATAATGGCTGCTGATAATGAGTTTGTGGGTAGGTTGGATTTAATCCGAGCAGTCTGCACTGCAAGCAAATTTATGGGGAATCCAGTATTCAAGAAATAATTCTTGAAAATTAACCAAACTTACTGAAAATTCTAACCAAATCACTCAAGCTTGGCGTATGAGGTTACGGTTGTTAAAGATTTGGTTGCCTTTTTGCAGGCTTTAAATCATTGAACTACAGTACGCTGCGGTACTTTTTTGGAGCAATTGTATCGAAGAGTGAGGGCGCAACGTTCGTGGTGTTCAGCATTTGGATACTGGGGATAACTGGGAATTAGCGCTCCGAAGGGAATTATGTGAGGTCCCGAGCTAAAGGTTATGTAGGCCTTTTTTTGTTGAAATAGAATAGGTTTTTGTTTGGTAATGGGCCATCTTTTTTCGGTTCACTGCTGTCCTGTTTTCCAGCATCTACTACTTTCTTCTTCAACTTTTATCTTGTTTCATTCATGAAGATTTTCGTAGCTTACTGTTTTTAGGCAACTTGTGCTTAGATTCCGCGTTCCCTCAACTCCATACTAAATAGTGCCTTCGTCCTTCCTTTCTTTGAACATCTTTGTAGTGGTAAAGGGAGGCTAAAAATTTCTTATAATCAATCATTATTGGGGATAACTCTGCCCTTCGATATCCCATTGGGTCACGCCTGCCACTTCTGCCAGTACTTGACGAACTGATAACCTGGTCGTGGAATAATTTTTCCTCGTATAGATGAACGGCAATGACAATGTTTGACGACAATTAGTGCTCCTGTTCAGGTAACTTAACAAGCAAATGCCAAACTTTTTACTATACAGAGTGCCTCAAAAAAATGCTATCATTATCTGACTGCTCGTGTCTCTTTTGTGTTTGTTTCTGGCGAAACCAAGTTTTCTTTTGTGACATATAATTTTCTTAAATTGAATCTCCTTTTCGTTGATTGAGCTCACTAGACGAGTATCCATGGCGACAAACATCCACTTCAAAACAGCATACAAGAATACTTGGCAGACAAAGAGTAGGTTGAAACATTTCTTTGGTACACCCAATAATTAGAACATGTGGATGAGTTAATAGTACAGTAATTGGCAATATAATTTGTTTGTAAAGTTATGTAATAACTGTTACCAAATAATTGAATGCTTGGTGCGAAATACATCTATCATGTATGCCAGTATCCATGTTGTGCAGCAGATGTAAGGAACTGAAATATTTTATGTTATATCCGTAGAGTTTTTGAAATATTCTGCATTATTTGTACGTGTTGGCGCTTCGACCACAATCATCATTATCACTAGATCACCCCCTTTAATTTTAAATAAGAAAGAAGACGAAATGAAATGAAGGCAGGGAGAAATAAAAAATTTAAATTTCTCTAGAGTTGTGAGGTCGAGTGCCGCGGCCCATCAAAATGTATAATAATGTTAGACAAATCACATGACACACGTTCCTATTTCCTAACCATACACGTGATATTCATTCCTATTCCGAGTCTGATGGATTATTGATACACAGAAAATTTTGGAGTTGACGAAGCTTGTATCACAGATACACTCATCACACACTTTCTGCTGGTGGGCGTGACGGACAGAATGACGGACGCGGCTGCCCGTCAAATGATTCCGTAGAATTTCCAAACGCCGTTCAAGGGTCAAGTTAGCTTTAGCTTCTTGTTGGCGAGCAGCATTGCTTCGTCTTGCCATTTCGCGTTCTTCATCGGATCATCTTCGGCGTTTTTCTTGCTGTCGATGTCTTGCTACTTCTCTGTAGCGGTTGGACACATTTCTACCCATGGTGGCCTCTTGTGGCGGAATTTTATTCTGAAATGCCATCTGTTATCTTTTCGAAGTTTTTCAAGAAAATCACAATTTCGAAAACAATAACTCAAGTTCCAAAATCTTGGGGCTTATACTAAGTGGTAGCCAGGTTACTGGTCAAACGAATTTTAAACATTTCTTTTCGCGTTATCAATTAAAATTATCAAAGCAACATGATAAAATTCAACAGAAGAAGTTCCAATGAAAATTTCTTTTTGTGTAAAAATAAAGCAATTGTGTATAATGGATGCCATAATGCGAGTGAGAGCGAATTGAATTGCCACAGAAAAATAATGCAATAGAATAATTTCTTGTATTTCTCAAACCTAATCCGTGCTGCTATCAAAGCTATCGATTGGAAGAAGGGGTCATACAGACGGATGGACGCGGCTCTATTTATAATAGTGATTAGTGCACACGGCCCGTAAAAAAAATAACAGGATTAGTTATCGGACCAACTGAGCTTTAACATGACTTTCCCATACTTTCCTAAATCTCAACTGCTGATATTCTATACAACCTAATCTAACCTACCAATACACGTGATATTCATTCCGACTCTCAATCTACTGGGTTAATACACAGAAAATAGTGGAGTTGATGAAGCTTGTATCACAGATACGCTCATCACACACTACAGGCTGGTGGGTGTGGCACACGGACAGACGGACGGACGGATGAGGCTCTTATTATAGTATAGAATAATAATATAATTTTCTCGCTTCATGAACAGTTACACCTAAAAGTTGAAACGGTTTTCCTAAAAAAACATTATTACAGCTCCAATAAATGTCAAGTATCGTACGACATTAGGCCAACACGTAAAGTAAAGATTAGGAAACTTTTAACCCTGTCACAGGTAAAATCGCTGACGCTGTAATAGCTAACCATCCTTGCCCCTGTCGACATGTGTTAAATGATTTAAATGACTTTCTTACATTTTCTCTGCTGTTTATTCCTTGTTAACGGAGCATGTTAACGGAGCATCTCGGCATTTTACAAGTTATTTCAATTTTAATTGACCTCCTCACTCCCTATTATTAATCCATGATATTTTTCAATATTTTTCAAGCTTCTTCAGGTCTTGTTTTGTCAAGCTGGTCATTTTTCAATTCTTCTCCGTAGCACACAATGATCAATCACTATTATAAAAGTAGCCGCGTCCGTCCGTCCCTCCGTCCGTGTGACCCCCTCATGATTTTGGTATCCAGAATACGCAATCGGCTTATTTTTAGAATAGAAATTTTCTATGGAGCTTTCTCTGTTGAAATTCATCATGTCGCTTTGATATTTTTAATTGATAACGCAAAAAGAAATGTTTTAAATTCGTTCGACCAGTAATCTGGCTACCACTTAGTATAAGCCCCAAGATTTTGGAACTTGAGTTGTTGTTTTCGAAATTGTTATTTTCTTGAAAAATTTCGAAGAGATAATAGACGACATTTCAGAATAAAATTCCGGCAAAAGAGGCCACCAAAGATAGAAATGTGTCCAACCGCAAGAGAGAAGTAGCAAGAGACAGCAAGAAAAACATCGAAGACGATCGGATGAACGACGCGAAATGGCAAGACGAAGCAATGCTGCTCGGTCACTAGAAGCTAGAGCTAAATTGACCCTTGACCAGCGTTTGGAAATTCTACGGAATAATGCAGAGCAGCACAGAGTAGCTAAAGAGAGTAGCTAAAGAGAGCTTAACACATGAAAGAAGCGAGGAAATTCTTCGTCATAGCGCTGGACAACATTGAGTGGCACGAGAGAATTCAACTCAAGAAAGAAGGGGTGAAATTCTTCAGACTAATGCCGAATAGCATCGACTTGCACAAGCAAATTTAACTCAAGAAAGAAGGGATGAAATTCTTCAGATTAATGCCTACCAGCACGTGTGCACTAGTGTATAATAGCTGCTGATATTGAATTAGTGGGTCGATAAGACTTTGTACGAGCAGTCTGTGTTGTAAAAAAATTGACGGGAAGCTCCAGTATCCGAAAAGCAGGTCTTGAAAATTAATCAAACTCACTGATGATCCTCAGCACATCACTCAGACAGTTCTCGCAAGTCTTTATCCGTTTTCTAAAATAACAAGTTTGACTGGTATATATGATATCCTTTAGCTGGATAGATATTTGCGTACTGGAGCTACGATCTGAAGTTCTCATCCAGGAGGCTTTATATCTTCCTTGCCGACACTCAAGTAGCCTTAATAACAAACATCTTCGCATTTTTCGGTACTGTTGACGCTCAATTTAGCGATCATTCCTGATACTCTTCATATCTCCACACTCTTCAGGTGGCTCTTAAAGACGAGCACCTTCTCTCTTTCCGGTGATTTTCGTTTGGTTTTTCACATCATGAGACCTCCAGGGACGGAAATTCCTTCTCACATTTACGAATGAATTGAGAGCTTTTGTTGCATGAATAAAGGGAAACGAATCGCGAAATAGCGATTATTTTAGTAACGTCTAACTGTTAAAACATAAATACTGTAGAAGTGGAGGAGGATTTGGTTCTTGTTCGGTTTTATAAGCACATCTGCGTCGTGTCGAAGCTTTGAGAAGCCTGGTTCTATATTCGTATTTTAACGCTGGATCTGGGATGTTTGAATGGGATTTAAACTCGAAACATTCTTGTTCTGAAGTACAGGCGTAAGATTAAGGGTATCTCTGGGCAAATATCTGAGCGGAATCAAAGGTAAAAGTGGAGTTAAAGTAATATGTTGAATTATTCAAGGATGTCGGTAAGTAGAGGTGAGCGTTGCCGTTCGGCATTGATGCTAAATATTTATTTTCATTTAGTCTTTTTTGGAAACTCTTTTCTCACTGATGTATAGTGACATAAATTGTCAATAATCCTATTACTTGGGAATTGAGAAGTAATAATTACGTTATGAGCGAAAGATGGTGTGCAACTGGACAAATGTTAACAGATTTTGGGGGAGAAGGGCATCGGTAGTTCTCCCTCCTCTAATATACAAAAATCCAACGTTGATGATTTTTATTTTTCCATTGAAAAGTTTTAAATCTAGCTCAAGCTCACTGATTTTTTTTTCAGGTGAGGCTGAGGAGTTCGGAATTGTCGTGAGTACAGTTCGTATCTTGTATTTGATTTCCTGTCACTGGTGCTGAAATTTCAGCCTAATTTCCTGTCACTGGAGCTGATATAGCAGCCTAGTTTCCTGTCACTTGTGTTGAAATAGCAGCCTAGTTTCCTGTCACTTGTGTTGAAATAGCAGCCAAGTTTCCTGTCACTTGTGTTGAAATAGCAGCCTAGTTTCCTGTCACTTGTGTTGAAATAGCAGCCTAATTTCCTGTCACTTGTGTTGAAATAGCAGCCTAGTTTCCTGTCACTTGTGTTGAAATAGCAGCCTAGTTTCCCTTCACTGATCCTGAAGTGTCAGCCCAATTTCCTGTCACTGGTGTTGAGATACCAGCTTAATTACAGCATTGCAATTCCTGAACATGTCTTTTATTGCAGCTGATCAAGCCGTTAATATGATATTCCCGGCACACACCCATGTGCGGGTCTATGATTGTTTTGTGAACTTTGACAAAAATCAAGGGAGAAGAAAGGCTAGTTTATTGCTCTGTGAAAAATTCTGTACTGGTAAAGCGGCCGTGTTTACATACGCCCGTACACGATCTATACGAGTATCAAGCTTCAGGTATAGATCGAGCGGTAATCTCTATAAATAAGAACGAGTGTTAGATTAGATTGGAAGTTAGTTTAAGCCTTGGTGTTCTCATTTAATAAAATCATGAAAGATTACTCACCATTTCGGACCACAGATCTCGAGTCAACACTCGGGTGAGTGAAAAAAAACAGAGCACGCTGGTCAAAACAAGCGAATGTCGTGTGCAATTCTGCCCAAGCCACAAAAGTCACAAGGAACCCTTTGATTCCATCAAACAAACGTCGCAAGTAACCATTTGATTCCATCAAATGAAAATGGCAAGGAACACTTTGATTCCATCAAACAAACGTTGCAAGGAACCCTTTGATTCCATTGAATTTACTCTTCATGGATCTCAATGCTGGAGTTTCCCCGCTCGTGAGAGTTGAGAATAATTAAATGACGAAAACTATTATAACTTTTGATGACGGAAAATTTAAAATAGCTTGACCGAAATGAACTGAATTAAGTTTTCCGCATTTAATGTCATCCGATGACGAAAAATTCTGACAATAAATCGTTCTTTTCTTAACGAAAAATTAAGAACAATTTAACAGGAAAAAATTGGTTTTAGTGTTCGGGGCTTTAATGTCAACCGACCTTGAGTTGAGACGTTCTAATTAACATTTCAAATGAAACAATGTAAATGATTTCATTTCAGTGCGGCTCATTTTGGGTTCGAATGTTCCTGCAGCTTTGCGACAGCAAGAACGTCAAAAATATGTGACAGTTAAATAGCTGGTTTGCACAACAGCAAATATCTGAGAATTCTCAGCTTTCTGACAGCTTCATGAAATAGCTGTGTAAACTTCATGATTTCTTATAAGCTTTACAAAACAGCTTTATAAACATTACAACACTTTATAAACTTGATAAAATACATAAAAACTTTGTAAACTTGATTAAACTTTGTAAACTTTAAAAAACTTATTACACTTTACGAAACAGCTTGGATCTTTTTGAGATAAGCCCCGCCACTAATGAAACATATAAGTTCACCCACATGTAACTTTCGAAACAATGCACCTTTCGACTTTGAATTACTCTCAAACGAAAGAATGTTTCGTTTGAGAGTAATTTGAAGTCAATAGGGGCATTATTTCGAAAGCTACATGTGGGTGAACTTATGTGTTGCATTAGTGGCGGGGCTTATCTGGAAAATATCCTACAGCTTAATAAAACAGCTTTTAAAACAGCTGTTTTAGGTCTTTATGAGTCCTTATGAGTGTATATAACATGAGTTAAACAGCCCACGTGCCACGGCCGCCGTGAGTTCCACCTTTTTTGAAGCAACATTCGAGAGCAGCGGAAACCCATGGTCCTAAAATAAACGTATTCCTCTCGCTGGTTTCGCAGCAACCGTGTTATTGTGGCTGAAAATTGTACTCCCGTGTTGCTTAATCTGTTAGAATTACGGGACAATTATAAAACGTGTTATTGTGGCTGAAAATTGTACTCCCGTGTTGCTTAATCTGTTAGAATTACGGGACGATTATAAAACGTGTTATTGTGGCTGAAAATTGTACTCCCGTGTTGCTTAATCTGTTAGAATTACGGGACGATTATAAATTCATGATTAGGAATAGAGAAAAGTTTTTTCGCGGAAAAAGTAAGCATGTGCATTAGGAGGCTTAGACTAAATAGCTAATCCAATGTAATCTGATATGCATTGGGCCTTTGTCGGGCATGTGAACCTGAGAAGGATGGTGGACCATTTGGCAAAGCTGTGCTCCTGTACCGAAAAACCTAGAAACTTAGGTTCGGTGACCTCTGATTTTGTTATTGTGCTACTTATCTGCAGCTCTGTAAGCCTTGATTGGGCATATTTTTTTTAAGCGTGCATTTTTACTGAACTCTGTTCTCCACTGTCAGCCTACCAATCAGTTATTATTCCCCTGCTTGTTCCGATTATTTCTGCCAAAGGCCATCTTCTTTATAGTCCTTTTCTGCAATGCTATTAATGCTTTCATAAATATAAGTTCCTAAACCTTATCAAGTTGCTTTTTTTTTGTTCGTTGAAAACCTGAATTTAATAAAATTGATTAATACGCTGATAATTGGGATACGAGAATTTTTTTGCGGAAATGTTTTCTTGTGGCAGTTAAAATGAAATTTATTAAAGTGGTCTCTATCCCACCAGCGTGATTGTATTGTGCCCGACGATATCCTCGTACAATATTTCTGCCCCAGCTTGAGTGGCGGTTTATAGCTTGTCCAAGACATCACATACGCAGGTGTTCTCCACATGTGCAAGAATACATAAAGTCTCCGCCACATGTGCAAGTAATAATAAAAATTCTCTTCTCATGAGCAAGTATACATAAAATCTCCGCCACATGTGCATGTATACATAAAAATTCTCTTCACATGAGCAAGTATACATAAAATCTCCGCCACATGAGCAAGTATACATAAAATCTCCGCCACATGTGCAAGTACACATAAAATCTCCGCCACATGAGCAAGTAAACATAAAATCTCCGCCACATGTGCA
>JACJUY010002990.1:31065-49646 GCA_014220935.1 Platorchestia sp. MABIK | reverse complement strand
GGTGCAGGAGGTGGAGGTGAGGGTACTACCTGCTGCAGCTGGTGCAGGAGGTGGAAGTGACGGTACTGCCTGCTGCAGCTGGTGCAGGAGGTGGAGGTGAGGGTACTGCCTGCTGCAGCTGGTGCAGGAGGTGGAGGTGAGGGTACTGCTTGCCACGGCTGGTGCAGGAGGTGGAGGTGAGGGTACTGCCTGCTGCAGCTGGTGCAGGAGGTGGAGGTGAGGGTACTGCCTGCTGCAGCTGGTGCAGGAGGTGGAGGTGAGGGTACTGCCTGCTGCAGCTGGTGCAGGAGGTGGAGGTGAGGGTACTGCTTGCTGCAGCAGGTACAGGAGGCACAAGGAAGAGAATCCTTAGCACTTGCATTGCGTGCATTCAGTCAGATATTCGTGTTCTGTAACTTGGATACGTAGCCCATTTGTCCGCATCGGCAGAAAATCAGAATCTAGTTCAATGTAAGAGTTTTGTATGAAAATTCCAAGCCTTTAACTTCGAAAGAATCTGTGTTTCAGCTGCTTTGTTCGATGATGACCAACAATATTTCATTCATCCTGTTTTTTACATCGAGTCATAAAGTCTCAATTTTTCAAATGCTGGTTTGGAGTGTAGTTGCCATTATCTAAAATTGAATTAGAGAAATATCGATGTTAACTGCACAGTCTAGAACTGCAATGCAAGTGTCTCACTTTCAGTACATGCCAAAGATGTCTGCACAAGTTTGTACCAAAGCACAAGGGAAATAAATCATTGATATTTTTTAGGAATTCTGTTTAACTTTATCGACTTGCAGAGCAAACTTAGCACTTAGGAATTCATGATAGTTGTTTATCGTCTAAAATTGCCACAAAATCTTTCTCTTCCATTTAAACACAAACGCATTGAAGATTCCAAGACACTAACACGAGATGAAATTCTTGGCATTTCACATGCAGGTGATCGGACAGCTTTTGATTACGTGTTAGAAAACTGTTTTTTGATGAGTGTCATGGAAATACAGCCAACTTCAGTTCGCCGATGTGATTGGTATCTTGATTGGTATTTTGATTGGTATTTTATTATTTGCGATTGGTATTTCTGAGACTGCGCAAGCATTCCATTAAGAACGCAAAACGACCTCGGGTTCAGCATGTGCAATTCCACCCATACTGAGATACACACTGAGTGTGACTTCAGTGTGTTTAAAGCTGTCGGAATGTTGATAGGTAAGGTATAATTTTTTATAGCGTGCATTCCTAATCTTAATTTAATTATTGTATTGCTGTAGCAGTTGCATACGTTAATAGAATAGTGTGTCAGTGCAATTTGTGTTATTGTTGTAAATGTCTTTCCATCATGTCAAATGGGATAATTTAAACTTGTGTGAGATTCCTTCATTTGCTATTTATCTTCACTCCTGAATTTCATGTTGATTTTTTTTTTTTTGTAGTACGAGGGCTATTCAATTTAAATATTTAGAATACATCTCCCTATTATCCTCCAGAATATTTTCAGTGCATCGGAATAAATTGCATGAATTGCTGCAGTTTACGTCATGGCATGCACTATCACAAAACCCTGCTAATGTTGTCGGAAATAACATTCAGTCAAAGTAGCTTCTTTCCAGGGTCTACCATTCAAAACAAAGTGAATAAACAATTCATAAATCAGATTTATCGAATTTGTCCCGCGAGAGCTGTCACGCAACTAGAGTGTTCGTTAATTATTTCTGTATCCCTGACAGCCAGCTAAAATTAAACTTAGCCTTATTTTCATCATCTTGTATATCATGATTACGGACTTGACTTTATGTGTAACCCGAATCCTAATCAAATCAAAGTGATGATGTAGAAACGGGGAAACTTGTAGTTAGTTCCGTTTAATAGGAATGTATTATTCCACTGTAACAGAAAGTTGTATAGATGACTGCTTTTCAACTGTAATTTTTTCTAATAAAGAAAAAGGTTTCATTAGAAAAATTACTAAATAAAAATTCCTTTCGTGAGCTGACCCTTTGCAGTAGACCGTATTCACAATACACTTGTGGGATTAACCTACAGGACATTGCAGATTACAGGGTATTTATTGCAGTACATAACAGAAGAGCACGGTAGAGGAAACCAAGTAGAGTCACTTCTATGGGGAAAATGCATCTCCTCTTGTTCGGCTAGCCAATAGAACTGCTTTATTTCAAACACAATGGATGACGTCACCATTGCGATATTTCGTTAGGCCAATAGGGGTGCCAGATTTGGGGCTGGCAGAGTTACCAGATGTAATCTGAGTTCTGCTATTAGTTTGTTGCCAAGACGTCAGCATTGCCACACTGCCGACAAAAAAAAAAAGACTATATAGTTTGACCCTACCTTGTTTTTTCTACTGTGCAAAGAGTCAGCCATGCCAGGAACATTAGATACGCTATGCTCAATTCCAGTCAGTAATGCAGAGTATACAGGATACAGGCCCATTACCACAAATGACAGAACACTCTCCCCAGCTTGGAGCATTAGGTACGCTACTTTCTTTACAAGTCAGTAACGCAGGGTATACAGGATACAAGCTCGTTACCATAAATGACAGAGCACTCGGCTCTGCTTAGAGCATTAGGTATGATACTTTCAATACCAGTCAGTAGTGTCGAGTATACAAGGGACAAGCTCATTTTGGTAAACACTAGAATCGTCACGTGGAGCATTAGATACGCTACTCTCAACGTAGAGCATACGTATAGAATACAAGCTCATTACCATAAATAATAGAACACTCTCCCCAGCTAGGAGCATTAGATACACTACCCTCATTACCAGTCAGTAATGCAGAGTATACAAACTACGAGCTCATTTTGGTAAAGAGTGGAATTATCACACCTAACTGGAGCATTAGATACGCGACGCACAATGTCAGTCATTAATGTAGAGTACATAGAATACAGGCTCATTAGAATAAAAAAAAACACTCTTCCCTGCTCGGTGCTTCGCATTTGCTACGCTCATCACCAGTCAATAGTGCGCACCTGAATTTGAAGGTGACCTAGCGCACCCAGACGCTATAGAAGCACTTCTGTGCGCGCCATAGACCATGACCGGTCCATTGAGGCGAGTGCAGAACTATTGTTCATTGTTATTGAATTTATCATGGCTTTGAGCTTTCCCTCCATCGCTCGATCAAATGCGATACTATTGGCGAACGTGACGAAAGTTGATGAGTTGGACCACGTAGTCCACAGGATATGATTCAGTATGAGTTCTAGAATCCAACCTTCGAATACACTTCTGTTTGATATTCCTCGAAGCGTCATCGATTTTTTCTTCGGATGACTAATGCGAGGTAGTTTCTTCGAGGCTGAGAGTTATCTGTAAATTTCGTCAGTTTTCACTTCCAAAGTAACAATAGGTGTTAACTGATAGGTGTGAAACTTCATCAGTGAGCGTGCATGCAGATTGACCTCCCATGTCTAGAAATGCCTCTTGACACGTTGACTACGGAGTGGGAGAAATGTGTACCACTAGGTAAATTGTACCAATACAAATGAATAAAATTTCAAATCATTTTGAAAACTCTTCTTGAAGGAATCTCATCATACGGAGAAAATATTATTGAACACTTATATTTTATACATTTCTTACAAAGGATGGAAACTGATTCGAGCAGGTAAGTCGATTTTCCATTTTTTTACAACCTAACCAAATAAGCTTTACGACCCGCGCAATCGTAGTCAACATGTTAAAAACCGAGGGATAGGAATAAAGAAAACAAACTTCTATTTTGTAAAGCGCGAAATTTAACACTATGCTTCAAAATCAAGGAACTACCGACATGAGGTTCGTGATTGTGGTCTGTCGAACAACAGTACTGTGCACCACGCGTGCACCAGCTTTTATCGTAGAAGTAGATTATTTCTTCGTCAAATAGTAATTAGTGAGTTGCTTTTATGTACGAGTATACCAACATGATTGATTGACACTAACTTCATCGAAAGTCACAATTATTTTCTCATTCAAAACATCCAACAAAACGGAATCCTATTCATCCAATTTCTTTTCAAAATGACTTAGACTCGTGAAATTCGAGTACGTTGACATTTTGAGGTAAGAAAGTGCCACAAATTAAAATATTTCGATGCAGTCATTGTAAAATGTATTTACAAATTTATTAATATGATTGCATATTACTTCATCTGTGAATTAGACGTTTTTGTAGCATAGAGATGTGATGATGAAAGATCACAGTCGTAGAGAAATACGAGAACGCTGCTCTCATTCAACACCTACATGCGAACGGATTTTCCCTGAAATCTGCTAACACGACAGAACTTAGTTTATTAAGGCAGGTATTAAGATATATGGAGTTATTATAATTGCCTCTGGATAACTGGGTATATAACTGGGTAAATAAGCCTGTGTATGAAGAAGAAGAAGCAGATCAACGTGGAGTTACATCAGTTGGTGTGTTTGTAATAGAAAGCGCCTAAGAAGTGAGAACCAAGGCTCGTTAGAGAGCTCCTATCATGCTGAAGAAAATATTAAACAACTATGCACTGTATTTATACGTCGCATGTCTTCAGACTGAGGAGGAAAATCCTCAGCCGCTGATATTTGATGTGCCTCAAACTTGAGGCGTCTGTGAAAGAAATTTCGTTCGCATTAGAGGCTCCATGAAGTAGTTTATTCTTGCACTATACGTGCATCGTCTTATGAAAACTTCAACTTATACGGCTGAAAATTAGTTCCTGTTGTTCACAGTTACTTAAAATTTTAACGAAACATCGGAGTTTAATCACAGGGCTAATTTTTAACACTTTGACTGCGGCAGGTAAAACTGAGAGTTGATGCTTAACTCAAATTTGAAGTCAATTGCAGTAGGCAATGTTGAAAATTACAAACATTAACTGGATCGTGCCTTCATTTAGTTTTGATTGAGTATTTATAAAAATTGAGTTTGTGACTACTGGTCGGTCAGCAGCATTATAAAAACTTCCTCAGTGACCACCGGTGGGTCACGTCGCAGACAAAGTGTTAAGGGTGTAAGTTAAGGTTCGCTCACAAGACGATGTCGTATAAATCGAGGATTCTTATTTCAGTCCTGGGCTCACTCACTCAAAAGTGGTTAAATTCCGGGCATTTATTAAAGTACCTTGTTTTTTCATTAGCTATGACCTGAACCTCATTAAACGCATGCGTGGCGCTTCAGTTATAGACTTTGGTTCACTCACATGTAAGAACGCTTCATCGTTTGGATTGTTCATTGCCCTGCTTGATAACTTGTGCTATTCCTTTAGTATCTTTTAATTTACAAATTTTATCGGTTCATCAATTGAGTGTTTTGTTTCCTTTCTACGTTATCAAAGCAAAACATTTCCAAGAGGTTGATGGCTTTAGTTCATTATTCATTGGTGGAAAGCACCATTGTTCAGAAGAGCTTGATCATACATGCTGTACTCATGAAGCCTTCGAAAAACCATGAGTTACAATGAAAAACTATCTCCAACTATTTCCATCGTGTTCAATCATGCACATTATGCCCACCAGGTATACTGTTAGTATGTTGCAGGCTATCATGCTCAAGTAACGGCTGTTTACATAGTGTAAGACAGGATACAACGATCATTTAGCTAATATGAGGGGGATCATAACAATTCAGTTCATACGTTACACAATAGCATGCTATACCAATGTCGAATTAAATAATATACTAAAGACTAGCATTAATAGCTAACAATCACTTGTGTATGACAGACTAAAACAGCTGTGTGGGTGAGCGTGGAACATCTCCAGCCTCGCTGACCACTTGACGCAAGGGTCATTCATGTGAGCCTGGGATCGAGTCAGGCTGTTGTTTTGGGGAAATGATGAGCCGAGGGGAGAATCTGCTGCAAAACACGACACGAGTTGGGAATTTGTGCGAGAGGGAGACGTAAGTGATCTGTGAATGGGTTGGGGATAAGTTGAATAACTTGTTATCAGTTAGATTATTATGTAACATCTACTCAAATATCTTCGTGAGTTGCAAAATATAAGGGCTATATTACAAGCCAGCTTCATGTATCGAGTGAAATATTTCTCACAACACGTTGATGTTTAGTGCCGTAGCAAGCCATGCAAAATTTCTGACTTGGATTACGCAAAAATGGAAATATATGAGCCACTTGCAATAGTTCAAGTTTTACACACAAACGAAGTCGAACTGCGTAACCTATGTTAACAAAACATTACAGAATGACGGGTATGCAAAAATTCTGATTGATAGTTTCTCCCAATAAACAGGAAATCCTTTAAATGAGGCATGGGGGAGCTTATTCACTTGTATGATCGCTTGTTGCAGCCAATTGCGAAAGATTTACGAAAAATGAAATTTCTTGTGCATCTACACCTTTTTCACTTCAAATTAATCCATGTCAAGTTCAATTTAATCCAAGTCAAGTTCAATTTAATCCAAGTCAAGTTCAATTCAATCCAAGTCATGTTCAATTTAATCCAAGTCAAGTTAAATTTAATCCAAGTCAAGTTCAATTTAATCCAAGTCAAGTTCAATTTAATCCAAGTCAAGTTCAATTTAATTCAAGTCAAGTTCAATTTAATCCAAGTCAAGTTCAATTTAATCCAAGTCAAGTTCAATTTAATCCAAGTCAAGTTCAATTTAATCCAAGTCAAGTTCAATTTAATCCAAGTAAAATTCAAATTAATCAGTCATATTTTACATATATGTATAGGAATGCATCTGGATTTTATGTATGTAACGTTGTCTTCCGTTCTATCGGTTTGTAAAATAATTTTAAAATGCCTTTTTCAGGATCTTATGTACCGATTTCTCTAATAAAGGAGCATAGAAGAAAAGTGCTTCTCGTTGAATTTGGATCAGCGCTTCCCTCAAGATGGATCTCTACAACCAATCAACGGACTATGAAACAAGTGAAGATGAACAAGGAAATAAATGCGCAGGAGTAGGAAGAGGAGTAAAGAGAGGAAAATACAAGAAAACACGAGAAGAAAAATGCAGAGTGATAGATTCTGCATTGAAAGATGAAAATTAAAGAGCAGTGGCAACGTTTTACTTGCTAATGCAGGAATGTATCTGTGTAGTAATGTGCTCATATAAATTGTAATCAAACGGAATCGTACATTAGTACTCAGTGAATCGCATTTCTATATTTTTTTAAGGATTAAATGTACATATCGTCCGGTAGTAAACTTTTGCATTTGCATGTATATGATTTCATATACATGTGTGGTACAGTGGAATTTCACGTACATAAATATCTATAAGTGTAAATAAATCCTCGAAACTGTGTATGTGTAACATAAAATTACTTTTTAAACATAAATATATGAATGTATGCACACTGTCATCAATGTGGAATTTTAAAATAACTTTAACGAGGAGTATAATACGAAGTTTTTATAATTGACTTGCATCTTTGACACCGCTCAAAGATCTGAATCACACTCTGCCTCCTGATACTGGATACTTACCACATTTTACTACAGCTTGTTTTTATATTGCAGAAATTTTATGCATTCCTTGCTGAAAGGAAGAACGACGGTCTTGCTCATCACATCCCATAGATGCATATTTAACACAAAAAAGCTCAAATTAACAAGTGATTATGTCAATTTTTAACTCAACTTAGGGTTCGATTAATTTGGATAAGACTTGGATTAATTTGAACTTAACTTGGATTAAATTGAACTTGACTTGGATTAATTTGAACTTGACTTAGATTAATTTGAACTTGACTTGGATTAAATTGAACTTGACTTGGATTAATTTGAACGTGAAAAAGGTGTAGAACGACAACTGAGATCATGAAACACGGGGAATATTACAAAGTTGATACTTCTAAGAATCAATTTGAATGTTAACATTATCGTTAACATTAGATGGTAAACATTGAGTTTGATTGTTCAGGGCTTCAAAAGTTCAATATTACACGTTTTTCATGATCTCAGTTGTCGTACTAGTTAGACGAGCAATTTTTTATTCATCTACGCTTTTACAGTAGACAGTTCATAATTTTCATTTTTCTCTGTACATCTTATCACTATTTTTTAAATAAATTTTTTGACTACACATGATTTTTCATGGCAACACTTCATAAATACAAGATACTGAGTGGCTTTTCATGACAAATTTTGTTTGAAAAATTTCAATTAAGCATGTTGACAAGAAAACAGCTGAGGTCCGAGTTAGGGTTGATTGAAATTTTTACATAGAAACCTGATCAGGAATGATTTCACGTTGGGGACAGTTTCTGAATAAATTAATTTAGTAAAATCTCTACACACAAGTTGGATGGAAAGTTCTTCGAAGGTCGATTAGTAATGAAGTGTGCAGTAAACTTCCGGAAATATGCGCCCAAATTAATTTTCAGATCAGTCCCTTACTTCATTGTCTAAAGCAAATGAAGTTTGTGACGGGCTTTCATGGGGTACTTTTACATTGCATTCACACTCACTTGGTTTGAAATTAATAATGGTTTGGAATTATCACTGGTAGCATGGATACGACACTAGCGCATGGTCCGGCTAACTAAGTGTAATTACGGTTTTGGCTCAGTTGAGGAAGGCCAGTGAACAGATAATGTAATACGAAGACCATTAACAGGATTAACAAAAAGTTTACTCATATTCTGTATTTTCGACTACTCATAAATTTTTCACTTTTGTTTCACATGCAATCAAGTTTTTTTTATGACAATTTCATTAGATTAATTGTAATTTGTTTCATTTGACGTTTTAGACTTGCATCTATGCATAAGGTGAGTGCATTTTTTCCGGGCCGCTCTGTATAACTAAGCCATAGAGAAAACAGAAATTACCTGTTTCTTTAACGAAATGAAATAACAGAGCGTGAAGACTTTTGCAATCTAGTGAAATGATTCTTTAGTGCAAATTCTTTTTGGAGTTAGATATTTTTGGCGAAAAAATCTTTGGTGTGTCGTCGCCTACATGTCACTTAGCTATCAATGAAATCCTGTAACATTTGCTCAAGGTCCCTTCCCAACAGACATTTTAATACATCGACAAAAATTTCGGATCATTTGACGGTTACGTATCCTTTAAGTTACGCCAGAGATTGCTACCCCGACTTTTAGAACCTGAAGAATACGCTCCCCGAAGTTTTTTAGCGACTTCAAAAATAAGAATCGAAAAAATAAATTGAGCAGATTCTTCATAACTCATTGAAATGCACAGAACACACGATCGTGGTTTATCAAGGCAATTAATTCCTCAAAGGAATTACAACAACCAAAAGTAACGAAGAAAGTCAAAAGAACAAACGTAATATGACCAAACCACGCAGAACAATTCAAATTAACTTCTTAGAACAATTGTCGCATCATCCAAATTAACATAATTCCATAATTTACACGTGAAGAAAAGGCGCTTCATGTCACATGTCAAATCGACTGAAGAATAAGCTCATGCGCCTCATTTGATGTGCCGATGATGCATGTGGTCCAAAATTTCAACATGAAGTCACATTGATATCAATAAGTCTTTAGAAAAGAACCATGGCCTGTTTTATGCCGTAAAGTCATCTGTCTCATTTGAAGAGCTCTAAATCGGTTTTATCAGCCCCTAATTGACTATCTATAAGTTTTTATTACCCTTTTTATTCGCGCTGAAATTATATAAGTATTCTTCGATTCATCTAAAAAGTCAATTTTTGAAAGTCGCAATCCGTCAGTACCTATGAATGTTCTAAGTCAGGTTATTAGTTTTCCCGTGCAATTTGCTCAGTGTTGTCAATACCGTTTCTTCTTTATGAAAAAAGAAGGTTTATGGTGAAAATTCTCCAACATTCATCCTATATTTTGAATTCTGAAAGCTAGAGGCAGAAAATGCTGATGCACGTGCATAGTTATTCGTGCTCGGTGACATGGAATGTAGAGAGGAATGAGATAAAAGAGTTGAGCGAAACACTTGCCTATCGAGAGTATTCTCTCACAGTTTCCTCACGGAAGTGTGTTTGTCATGAAATAAAATAATATAATCCAAGGAACTGGCTCGGAGCGACACAATTCAGCGATGGTTGCCATAGAGATATTTTTACCGGGAAATAATGACGGCCTTTATTGTAGTGAGTGGGTTGGTCTCTGCACCATTTCCGAGCTAAGAGCAGTTAAAGTATTTGAGAAGCTTGGTATGGGGTCAGGTGGTCGTGTTTATTAGAATATTTAAAATCACATCTAATTACTTCAGAGTAATTAATTTGGTAGGCCCATTAGAAGCTCATCATCTCTGGCGCTGAATGAAATTCATGGAAAAACTGGAATTTTAATTGGACGCTCTCCATACTATTTTCTCGAGCGATAAAATTGAAACGAGGACATCAAAGTGTGCTCTTCACACGCATGAGGGTCGTCAGGTCTATGTGCGCAGCTAAATTTAATTAAAAATTTACCGTGCTTTGGATAATTGTTGTGGAAAAATATAGGGTATGGAAGTATGGAGAATTTCTTCAATAGTGGAATATGCTGTACTGCTAGTACAGTGCATGCCAAATTGAATTCTGCACCGACGGTTTCGTTAGACAACGGATAAAAAATTTCGCATAGCTTTACACACAAATCTATCTTGTAACGTAAAAAACTGTGCCAGAGATTGGCGGAGCATTTGAATTTCACCCCGAAGGTAAACATTGCGTTCGAGACATCGATGTGAATAAGTTGTGCTGATGGTTGTAAGGGGATATTTCTCACGTGATTTCGCTCACTTCACGTGAATAAATTGTGCTGAAAGTTACAAGGGGAAATTCTTCCACTTGAGCTTGTGAGAGTCTTCGTTGCAGAATCGGTTCTGTTGAATTCGATATCGAAAACATTACTCCAAAACCCAACATTTCAATCCTTCTCCTCTAATAACTCCCGACAAGTCATTTCATATCTAAAAGCTTGGAAATTATATTACAGTGATTTTTTGTTACTTCTTTAGATTGAAGTCCGACCTCTGCGCAATGAAATTACAGTTTTTTCGAACAAAATTGCATTTAATGTGCGGCGTTTTTGCGTCGGAGTGAAGCGGCTTCTTGCATTAGATCGAAAGTAATCTGACTTTTATCAAAATGTACGGAGCATGCGTAATTGTGGGTCTACACGAAGATATCTTTCTCTCTCCATCGTCTGCGTAACTCAGAACTTGTTTTGAATGCTGAATAGCAGTAATTTTCTGGGTTTTTTGAACTTTTCCAATAAGAGGCCTGTGCCAATCGGAACTGAGAGACGGAGACAGTGTTGTGAGGGAAAATTTTGAGCTCGATTTGCTATGTACAAGAAAATGCGTTGGGAGCTCTTCACTCTTTGAAATTAGATGTTCGCCTCAGTTTTTTCTAGTCTGGGTAAGATGTATCGTCTATGCATCTAAACATCTCAGGCTTTGTTCAGTTTCAGCTGCATAACAAGTGTTGTGCACACCTATTCAGTGCACATGTGCACCTCAGTATCAGCTGCACATCAAGTGTTGTGCACACCTATTCAGTGCACACTTATTCAATGGGTTTGAGTGTATTATGACACGTACACCTATTCAATTTTTTGCAACCTATTCAGTATTTGTGACTTGTACCATGAAACGCCGCATCTACTTTTTTTGCGTTTCTTAGTTTTTTTAGTTTCTTGTAGCATCTGTTCCAAAAATGTACCTCCTAATCAGTCCCACTAGCTTATTCTCCGTTTCATTTGTTTCAACATGTTTATGTGAGCTTAGTCTCTCCAATTCTCCCTTGCACCGTTGCTCAGTTTGTTTGCACAGTTTGTGCTTGTATTCGCTGTAAAAACTCGTCATATCGGCTGCTCGCATATTCTTTATGTTTTGACCTAAACCTTATTCCATTTTATCTGAAGAATGGCCTTCTTAGCATCATTTGGGTCGCTTATTCTTAACGTAGTTCATAATTTAAACATGAATCCATAGTGATATTTATGAATTTTTTCGAATGAAATGCTCCGGAACACTTAACATCGACTTGGTTTTTGTTCGCATCATCTTATTTATTATTGTTTAATCCTCTTTTCATTTCAGTACATCGTCTGGTGCACTTAATTCCGTCTCAGTACCAGCACGCATCGTGTTATTTATTCCCTCTTATACATCTCATTCTATTTTAACTCATCGCCTGGTGCACTCCGTGTTTTTCTCGTCTTTGCGTCAGTGTTTGCTATTCGACAGAGTCCGTTCGCTCCCAAATGCGTAGATCTGCGCCTTTACAGCGGTAGCTTTTGCATTATCGGAATGAAGAACGCAATATGTAGTATTCCCTGGAGCTCGTGTTACGAGTGATTACGTGAGACGGTCTCAACTCTCCGAAGCAAGAAATAATGTTACCAATGATGGCAGGGGTGACATTTACGAGATATTTTGCAAGTCTTGACATACGACCTCACTGAGGTAAAATTGACAAAAAATATATTTTCTTGTTGATCATACAACAATATTTAATTTTATTCCTTTTGTTCTCTTGTTGTCGGAAATATGTTGTCACGCTGTCGATCTGCCTTCAGAAAACCATATTTTTGAAGTAACCTTAATTTCAATGTGAATTAGTTTTATAGACAAACTAGGAAAAATTTTGCTGGAAATTTCATGTAGTGTGATTTTTAAAAAGGCTAATAATGATAACCTTCACATCCCGTTTCAAATTCCGCTTTTTTTTCTTTCGCTGCTCGTGATGCAACCTTCTGGTTTGAGGAGAATGCTCCCGTAGCGCAGCATCTTAATGTTTTCCTGTTAGTTCTGTGTAATTCTACTGCAAAACATTGAGTGAAGACAGAAACTTAAAATTTGTAGTTTAGGTTCTGTTTGGCTGTTCTATTTTCTAGTCGTCTAGTTCAAATTATATCAAACATTATTTCAAGAAGAGCTCACTGTGCCTGAAGGTCAGAAGTCCTGTTGTTGCTTTGGGAATACCAGTGGCATCGAACATCAGTTCACTAGCACCTTGTTTACCATCTCACCAAGATTTGATCCTCGCATCAGCTGCACATCACGTGAATCAAGATAACAATTTTTCCCAATAAATTTTCGCGTTTATTATACAAGTACCTGAATCTGTTTTACCTTGAGAAAATATCACGAACTTTTCACACTCCTCAGACTGATTGTGGCTAAGTAAGTCATTTGTGTTCCTGCATTTAGATTAGTATTCTTGCCAATTATCATGCAATGATGAATAGTATTCTTTAAATAACTGGCATTCGAAAGAATGATGAATGGCATTAATGAATGAATGAGGATGAATGATATTCTCTTGCCTTAAAATAAGCCAACTATCGTCGTACGAAATTTACAAAGTCCGTTTTAGTGAATACAAACCGTTTTACATATTGGAGTGACAAAATAGCACGAAACTCAGAGTCAAGTAGGCATGGGACCGTATTTTTTTGCTGGGTTGAAACATTGTTTCACTACCATATTAAATTAGCTTCGTATTCTTTAGCACATGTTTGAATTTGTAAGCTCTTCTGTTGCACTCACCCATGATTCAACTGTCTCGTGTATGCTCTTTTTGATCAATTGCATGTTGCTGAAATGAAAAATTCATAGATATAGGAGTTCTTCGTATCATTTAATGTGACTCATAAAGGAATATTTTTTGAACTTCTTGTTCATGCAAATACGTTGCTCCTAGAGGTTGATTCACTTGATTCACTTGATTCACTACGTTGAGGTCCAAAATAAACGTTGATTTTCTTCTCTTCAAGAATATAGTCCGGATTACTCACATGTATCTGTACGGTAGGTGCCACTTGTTGAGAGAAAATGAAGGAATAAATCCAAGAAAAAAAGAGGTTTCATTAGTTTTATACTCCATGTAGTGGTATATGCTTATCAATGCTAGTAGACAGCTTTCTTGTTCCATTTACTTCTTAAAAACTCGCAAATGTGATCTTTCACCAGCGTTTGCTCTCATTCTGCTTACAAATTTTTCCTTGTGTATATTTTTATTTTCTGATTAATCCTGCCTTTGCCGATGAAAGTGTTTGAGAGAAGCTGCAGTAGAGAAATGAAGGCCGAGGAATTTCTTATCACCAAAATCATTCAGTGTGCGAAATGAAGCAATCTGCTTCCGTAGACTTCACGACATTTAAAGGTGATGCCGCAGGTCTTCCAGCCGACCTGCTTTTACCGTGCAGCGATTTGATGAATTTCTCTCAGCCTGCATAATGTTGGAAACTCTCTGAGACTTGCTCAAAGTAAACTCAAGCGGGGAAATGATGAAATGTTTTCTCAACGCGAAACCAAAGAATGGGCCCGTAGCGTATCTCCCTAATGTTAGATTCATCTGCCAAACTCACAACTCATGGACAGGTCTACTTTTCCCAGTTGAATCTGAGACATTACCTGTTGAAATACTTTGTGTTGAAATATATTTTATGTCGAAAGCTCCCATGAGAGCGATCGAGGGTCTTCAGATTCCATAATTTATATTTGTAACATGTTTTTGGTGTCCGCATTTTTTGATGCCTACAATTTTTGATGTCTACATTTCAATTCAACACTTTAGGCCAAATCACGAACGCCATTGAATCCCTTTTTCTAATCAAACATTACACTCTACTGCCATAATACTCTAATGAACAATGAGCATGAATTCTCCAAAATTGTCTATTTGTTTCGTAACTGCAACAATAAGAGCAAGCCATTTTTTGGCCGGCGGCGAGGAAATTGTGATGACGCAGCGCTGTCAGTAGCGGCACAGATCACCGCTCGCCTCACCTCAGCTCGGCAAACACTCGTGTTTGACGTGGCTGTTGCTGCCTGTTTGATGAGCTGTTTGAGCAAGTGTTGGGCTAAATTTAGGGAATTTTTTGTTGAATTCATGTAAATAATTAGTCTTACTAAGGATCTAAGAATTGTGAGATTTGTTCATGGTTCCTAGGAATGTTTAGCTTTGGTCTATCTTAATTTTGGCTTCTAATTTCAATGTCATGCTCTAGCATTTTCTTCCGCTCTGCAGACGCGATGCTTTAAATCAACCTAATGTTCAAGGAAAATCCACTATGTTTCTTCGTTCTCGAGTCCATATCATCGTAGAAAAAGAAACACCGTTACCGAGAAGCCTCTTCTGTGTATCAAACCTCCTCTATATCAATAGGCAAGCTCGTGACCGACCAGCAGCATTTGTGCCCAAGAAACTTTGTGAAGCATAGGGTTCACTTCTCAGGAAAGGCATGTTATTGATGGCCTCGATGCTGCTGCTGCTTTTCTATGTGCGTTGGCCTGAGCAAAACCTGCTGTCTCCTTTAGAGAAAGATGAGAATTGACTCGCTTTTCAGCCTTCTTTCAAAGTTTAATGCGGCTATTGTTGAATTGCTGGAGGGCACGATAAGAAGGACAGAAACGGTCGAGGTCTTTCATGTCACGTGGCACTCTCCGAGACTTAAGTACCCTCTCTCAAGGTGCTTGTGTCGGCGTAGATAGAATACGTTCTGCGGAGGATTATATTTATTCAGCGTCGCGTGGAACTTGCATCGGCGGATATTTGCAAAGATACGTAGGTGTATTTCGGAACACGTGTCTTCAGAAAACCAGCCGGTGTCGGGTGGTGAACTGATTGAAGAAATATCATCACAAACACTCGTGTTTTTATTATCGTTACCGATGCGAAGTTGCTGTAAGTAAAACAATTTACGCTGGAAATCTCACTAATTGTTCAGTTTTGTTTTTCGCTTTTAAGCATCGTTTTCATTTCAGAACCATACCAAATGCAGCTGTAAGGTGAAAAATGACCCCAAATATTCTGAAAACAAACTGAACAACGTGTGTGCGAAAAAAATTGTCCCTTTCGAAATTTTTTGCTCCATCTCTCATCAGAAAATATTAAATTAACAATATTGTCAGCCAATGCGAACATATGAAAAGAAAAGATTGGGTGTGCCATCTGTTTGGCTAAAGATTTCACTGCAAAGTCTTTCGACTCAATAATGACTTAACAATGTTTTGACGTAGAGTGGATTAACTTGGTTACGTTCAGCTGTGGCATCGGTTTCTTCATCTCGTTTAATTCTTCAAACTATTCGTGCAAATTTTTAACCAGTCTGCTGCTCTGAGGCCGATTAATCTCTGCCTATACGCACCAGCTGAATAATAGTGATAACAAAACAGTCAAAATAATAATAATAATAAAACTGGAATAATAAAACTGATAAGGCCCGCTCAAAATATCAACACGACGACGCTCGTCATAATCTTTGCGATTTATATTTCTGCCCTGTTGAAAAATGGAGTTCCTGTCCAATGCTGTTCTTGCGGAAGAGGATATCGCTGCCTCAAGTACATCTTCTTGGATCTCAATCCTGGCTGATTCTGGTACATTCAATTAGACGCTGAGAGTATGTCGTTGTCTCTAGTATGCTGTGTCTTCGTAAAACGCTTATTCTTTGAAGTTGAAATTAGTCGCTCAGAGTATGTCACTACCACAAATGTGCTGCATAATTACTATGAGGGTTATTCTTTGTACATTCAATTTGACGCTGAGAGTATGTCGCTACCTCGAGTGTGCTGTATCTTAACTCTGATGGCAGTTCTTTGTGCTCCAAATTAGACGCTAAGAGTGTGTTGCTCCTCAAGTGCGCTGTATGTAAGAGTATATTGCTCCTCAAGTATGCTGTATGTTAGAGTATATTGCTACTCAAGTATGCTGTATGTTAGAGTATATTGCTACTCAAGTATGCTGTATGTAAGAATATGTTGCTCCTCATGTATGCTGTGTGTAAGAGTTTATTGCTCCTCAAGCATGCTGTATGTAAGAGTATATTGCTCCTCGAGTATGCTGTATGTGAGAATATGTTGCTCCTCACGCATGCTGTATGTATGAGTATATTGCTCCTCAAGTGTGCTGTATGTGAGAGTATATTGCTCCTCATATATGCTTTACTGAGGCGGATTCTTGGTGGATCAAATTAGAAGCTGAAAGTATGTCACTCTTCAAGTTTGCTGCATCATCATACAGAGGCTGATTCATGGTGCATCAAATTAGACGCTGAAAGTATGTCGGTGCCTGAAGTATGCTGTATCTTCATACTGAGGCTGATCCTTTGTACATCAAATTGGATGCTGAGACCCATTCCAACAGCTTTGACAGCACCCCAATTGAAGACTCTGAGTTCCGCCTTGCTTCTCATTGGGAATTTGAGGATTGGGTTCATACCTAATTTTAGCTAGACGTTTTTCAATTTCTTCCAGGCAGTACACATCGGTACAGAAAAGCCTCTTCCGTGCATCAAACTCCCATCAATAGACGAGCTCATGACCGATCTGCAACATTTCTGTTGGTGAAGCCAAGAAACTTTTGTGAAGCATTGACTTCATTCTCAGAGACAGCATGACGTCGATGTTCTTGATGCTGCTGCTGCAGCAAACTTATTATGGTTCTATTGATCACTCCACAAAGTACCACGTCATAAAGCCCCGTAATGGTAAAGTGCGTATGATTTCTTAGTCATTGTAAATGATTACATTCTTTTCAGAGATCGGTTGTTTCCTCACTGGGCGCCATTTAAATACTTCCGCCTTACACATTTTCTGGCACGTGTGTATTGTCGGATTTGGACTCTGGAGATGATTGGTTTCAGCTTTTGTGTGCTCTGCTGTGTGCCATTAACTTGTTCAAGACGAACATCCAACATTTAGATCGACGAACAAATCAGTGATTGTTGGTATACCCGTCTTGTTCACTTTTATAGTTCTTCCTCATGTTTCCCTTGAATTCCTCCTTATAATTCGTTCTGATTTTCCTCCTTATATTCCTCCTCGCATTTTGTTCTTGTTTCCCTTATATTCCTCCTTACAATTTTTTCTAATGTTTCCCTTATATTCCTCCTTACAATTTTTTCTAATGTTTCCCTCAAATTCCTCCTTACAATTTTTTCTTGTTTCTTTTATATTCCTCCTTACAATTTTTTTATGGTTCCCTTACATTCCTCCTTACAATTTTTTCTTATGGTTCCCTTGTATTCCTCCTTACAATTTTTTCTTATGTTTCCCTTACATTCCTCCTTACAATTTTTTCTCATGGCTCCCTTGTATTCCTCCTTACAATTTTTTCTCATGTTTCGCTTACATTCCTCCTTACAATTTTTTCTTATGGTTCCCTTGTATTCCTCCTTACAATTTTTTCTAATGTTTCGCTTACATACCTCCTTACAATTTTTTCTTATGGTTCCCTTGTATTCCTCCTTACAATTTTTTCTTATGTTTCCCTTACATTCCTCCTTACAATTTTTTTATGGTTCCCTTGTATTCCTCCTTACAATTTTTTCTTGTTTCTCTTATATTCCTCCTTACAATTTTTTCTTATGGTTCCCTTGTAATCCTCCTTACAATTTTTTCTTATGTTTCCCTTACATTCCTCCTTACAATTTTTTCTTGTGTTTCCCTTACATTCCTTCTTAAAATTTTTTCTTGTGTTTCCCTTACATTCCTCCGTAAAATTCTTCCTTATTGATAATTATTTTGTAGGCGAGTCCCTGTTTGGGCGCCAATAGATGGGTATTTTGTCGAGTCCTGTTCGGGCGCCAATTGATAGATATTTTAGCGAGTTTTTCGGGTGCCAATTGATAGTTATTTTGGCGAGCCCTGTTCGGGCGCCAATTGATAGATATTTTGGCGAG
>JACJUY010002990.1:3683-14967 GCA_014220935.1 Platorchestia sp. MABIK | reverse complement strand
ACAATAGCACTTAAGCGGAATCAATTAGATTCTATTTGATTAGATTCGATTAGTTTAAGCTTCCTTAACCGCAACAATGGCGTTCCAAAGATGAGGTAGGAGGAAGGAACCATTTTATAAGGACTTAACGAAATAGGAATCTAAGTACAAGGGGAAAGAAACATTAAGTTGAGAAAGAAGTTTACGAAACAAGATAAAGTTTGAAAAACAAAAACCAGATAATGTTTCAGTAGTAGGTACTGATGAAAGACAGAAGTGAACCTAAAAAAGATGGTTCGTAACAGAATAAAAACCTGGGAATAAACCTTCAGCTCGGAACGATACAGGTTATTTTTTTAACGTATTTTCGAAAAAAATTGTGCACGCAACGCGAAAGTTGGGTGAGCGAAAGGCTGGATTTCCCAGGGGCTTTTTACCCTGATCCGTTCAGCCATCGGAGGTGAGGAGATGGCAGACCTGATCATAAATCAACATTTCCGCGGACCCCCAAAGAATTACGGCTCTTTTCCAACCGAACTAAATTAACTTCAGATTACCGATAGATTTTTTCCTGCCGCCGCTGGTCACATTCTGCTCAATGTCACCCAGGAAAAAGCGATGGACATTCTGTCTCATTCTCCGGGTTTCTGACGTCTAGCCTTCCAGGTGCACGTGTCAAGTTACAGGGAAGAACTGTGTTGAACACGTGGCTGCAACAGCTGTACATTGTCGTTAAAATTAGTGCTGATTTCAAATGAATATTGTATACAGTGCTTCAAGTGTATTTAAAAATACATTGTTACGGTATTAATGTCGAACTTCTAGCCTGGCCAGCGTCTCTTTTCGTCACGTTATGTCCAATCGTTTAGTTAACAGAGCATTGGAAATTTGTTCTCTTTTTCGGGCATTCTTCAACTCATTTGTACTGGATCATGGCCGAGACCCGAAGAACGCATGCCAATGCTTCAGCTACAAGAGAAAACTTTTCCGTTCATATCCTTTTCAATTACGCGCTGTCAGTTTAAGCGAAAATTAATTCTCGAAAGGAATCAATTTAAATGAACTGGATCTTAGCGCTCCATGTTGCCAAACTCATGCACTAGATCCTGGCTTTGTCCTAGTTTCCTATACTGTGACCTATAAAAAACCTTGAGACCTTAATAAAATATTGACTTACACAAAACATTGTGACCTATATAATACTCAGTCACACCGTAAGTTCCTCCCAAAGATTTCGACGTTTGACAAGAATGTTAGACATTTCGCTACCCTTTTACTATTTTTTATCGCATTGACGGAAAGCAACATTAAACGAAATCAACCATGAATGTAGATGCATTATGACAGGAACTCTACGGGTAGAAATCTAAGCGAGAATTTGTAAACTACACGATATCGTAAAATTCCACATTCTATTCTACGCAATATATTCCACATGAAAAAATCTTAATACTGAAGAGGGCCTCCATTTCTTCAGTATGAATTACTTCGCTGATTTGTGAAATCCTCCACTGACTTAACCCTAAAACGTAGAATGCGTATTACCAGTATCAGAGAAACATTATATGTACATCACCAAACAGATCTCACAAAACGCAGAATAAAAACAAACCACGGTCAAATAGCACACTTGCCACGCTTGAACCCATGCAATACATGAAGCGGTTCTTATCTGAAAGCCATAACTGTTTACCGAGTTATTTGTCGGCCGATACATCTAGTGAAAAATGATCCTGACGTGACAGCTTGTCTGCCTGTGTAATGCATGGTAATGGGGCAGTGCATCACTAGGCCTCCCATGCATCTTTTGTGACAGCAGCTCGGTTTTTGGCGATACCGAGTCAGAAGTCTGAATGGCGGCTACCACTCCACCTCCCCTCACTCACCACTCCACCTCCCCTGACTAACCCCTCCACCTCCCCCACTCACTACTCCACCTCCCCTCACTCACCTCTCCACCTCCCCTCACTCACCACTCATCTCACTCACCACTCATCTCACTCACGACTCCATGCCTCCCCTCACTTACCACTCCATGCCTCCCCTCACTCACTACTCCATCTCCCCTCAGTCATCACTCCCCTCAGTCATCACTCCCCTCACTCACCACTCCCCCTTAGCTTTTCATACAGCAGTGCTCTTTCTCTCTTTTTCATTTCATGGTCAATTTAAAATTAGGGAGCTAGAATTTCTGTTTGCGTTTGTTTGTTTTATTTGATATGCCATCTTACTCTACCATGAAAACATCACACGTCGTGCGTACATTTTTAAATCCTCCAAATCAGTTTTCAGAATTAAATTTCCTTACAAGACGCCAGCAATGCCAGAGAGACTTCGTGGCAGGGTTGATGGATTGCGCTTCTCTGTTGCCAAAATGACCAAATTAAAAGTTTTTTAGGAAAGGACTTTCACCTCGAAGATCGTTCTACATTTGGCATTCCTGCCAGGTTGCCAAAAGCTTAGTAGTCTTCAGGGTCAAATCTCGTTTGGAAAAAGTCAAATTTCATGGTTTTAGCCAAAAAAAAATTCCGACAATCCTGCATCCGAGTCAGTCCAAAATATATCTTCACTCGGGAGATCGGAACTCAAGGATTTGACTTAACCCTTTACCGTCAAAGTGGATATCAAAATCCCCTCTTGTAAAGTTCTAATATATATTATTCCTTGTGAAATTTGGGTCCTAATGTGTTCTTAGAAGTTCGTTGTCGAGCTGCAGTCACTTCCTCGTTGTGATGTCGGTGACTACATGATGCCGGTGCCAGTTTGAGTTGTGATAACGGTTAAATGAGTACAGAATGCTGACGATAAAGAGTAAAGTTTTTGGGTTTCCATGCTGTTGACGCACTATAGCTGATCAAAAGCACGTAAGTTGTGCACAGTTTCCTTTTTGCGCTCTGTTATTTTATTGGCACGGCTACCAAAAATTTGGGCTCACATGTTTCAGATTAGACGTTCGTTTAAGCCTCCCTAACCGCAACAAATACGTTCCAAAAAGAGGAAGGAGGAAGGCACCATTTAGCATGGACTTTAGTCACATTCTGCGGCAATCAAAATGTCACATAGTCACATTTTAGTTGATTTATGAATAAGATAAAAGTTGAAGAAAAAAGTAGAAGATCCTGAAAAACAGGACAGCAGTGAACCGAAAAACGAAGGCTCGTAATAAAACAAAATATCTATTCTATTTCAACCAAAGGAAGACCTATCTAACCTTTAGTTCGGGACCTCACAAATTTCCTTTTGGAGGGCTAATTCTCATATATACATTTGTTGTATCTCCCTGAGGGGTCACATGCGTCAGAGGACTTCATTGATAGGATTGAATTGTTGAGCAAAATCTTGACGATAAATATGAAATACACTCTTAATTTCCCCATGCTTCCTGAATATAGAACACTGAGCTCATCACTGTCCAACTATAAATGTCCGCACTCAGTCTATAGAACAGTAAATCAAAGGATGCATTTTCAAAAATGTTTTCAAGTTACACTTTATTATTTCACTTGAATTCAAATAGTCAAATGAAATTGAGGTTAAACGAGAAATTGAAAATTCAATGTATGCTTCCGTATTCACATTCCTAATATCAGACGAGTTTGTTATCTGGAAACAGGACGAAATTAGCACTGGCTCAAAATCTGTATTGTTCACTCATTGGTTCTTTTAAATCAAAGCAGCGCGTCAGTGTACACAATTCCAAGAAGCGTTCCATTGATCGCTTGTTTACTTCGCTTCCGATGACGAACTCGAGTTTGATCTGAGCTTACCTGCATTAATTATACAACTAATTTGAATACAGCTTTCATGTATTATTTCCTGGCGTTATTTACAGTGTTTCAGATGGACAATACCTGCAGGAATTATTATTTAGAATTTGGTTCGCCAATGTTCAAATTCATAATTAGCTACATTAAATGGAAATCATTGTGCGTTAAATATTTAAATAACACTATGAAGTACCTCAACATTTACCACAAGTGCTCAGTTTTACGCGTCAAATGGTGTAGATTTGCACGTCAACACGGCACAGTATTGCAAAACAACGGCTCTGTTTCTCACGTCAAACGGCGCAGTTTTGCACGTCAAACGGCGCAGTTTTGCGCGTCAAACGGCGCAGTTTTGCACGTCAAACGGCGCAGTTTTGTAAATTAGACGGCGCAGTTTAGCGCAACAACGGCGCAGCTTTGCGTGTCAAACGGCGCAGTTTTGCGCAGCCACCTGGCAACCTCGGCCTTCATCTAAGTAGTTGCGGCGATCTGCCTTCGCACGAACTTCGCAGCGCTGCACCTCGCTGAACGCTCCTAACTTAGCTAGTCTATTTAGGTGATGGTAGCGATGTTAACTGGATCACTTCACTCAGTTATCAGCCATATTTAACCGGATCACTTGCTTAAACGCAGCTCTGTTGTCAACTCAATACATTCTTTCATTTTACATCCGGGCTTCTCAATCACTCTTTTCCTCGCGTTCACCCTTATCCACCAGCTCGTTCTTCCCATCTATCCTCATTCTTCACTCCGTTCTTCCAGTCCCTTTACTCCGTTACCCCGCTCCTCCCATCTATCCTTTTCTGCCACCCCATTCTTTCCACCCATCTCTTTTCCGCAACCCCGTTTTTGCCAGGACCTCCGATTCCATAACTTTTTTCTTCCAGCAACTCCTGCTGTCGGACGGTGCACCCTTCGCATTATGTGAATCGTGTGATATTATTTCAATTAGGTAATTTTATTTCAAATTTGGACCAAAATGTCTATGTCGGTCATTACGTCCTGATCTGATAATTACCAAGAAAATCCTTTAGGGTACGAATGGCAAAACACCTTCAAAGTGTTGTTCTGGCCGTACCCTGAAAGGTTAATCAAGAGTCACACACACACACTAGCACTCCTTAACGACGTAACTCATTTGTGATAAGATTTTTCTTAGCTCCGGACTGTCATTGTGTTAGCTTCGTTTGTTTTCCTTCCGGGGCTCTCATTAACCTTCAACAACAGGTCCTCTCATCAGGGCAGCACCCAGCTGCCCCCCAGCTGCCCCCCAGCTGCCCCCCAGCTGCCCCCCAGCTGCCCCCAGCTGCCCACCAGCTGCCCACCAGCTGCCCTTCCCTCGCCCCTGAGGCTGTGGGAAGCCCTTCCGAAGCTCATCAGCTAACACTAACATTTATCTCCACTCAGGCAACGAGCAAAAACACAAAACGTTGATCATTCCCGACGCTCGCCAAAAATATCGTCCTTTGCGATATGAAGTACGCCCAAAAATCATCCGATGGCGTACGTCAATTCTCGGTAATCACATGACGAAGAAATCTAAAAGTGCTCTAGAAATATTGCCGCCGGAGTTGGTTTTGCACTCCTCAGAACGAATGATGCAGAAGATCTTTCATACCCTGTCATAATCCAGATGTAATCAGGTGCAATGAGAGTAATATTACTCATGGAAACCATAAATATTTTTGCAACCACGGTTAATTGCAATTGAATGAGAATCTAACTTTTCAGAGTATAATTAGGGCACTCTATAGAATTCATTTATTTTCGACAATAGAAGCTAAAATTTTCGGCAATAATGGGAAAAATTTTACGAGATGAACTTCAATTCGCTGAAAATATTCAAAGCCACAAGAAGGTTATGGAATTAGCTGCTCGAGAAAACATAAGGAGAAAATATTTTTTCTAAAAGATCTCTAATTGGACCGCAATACTGAACAGGACATTAGAGTGTCGTGCGCTGACTTGCTTGAAATGGGTTAATGAAAAGAAACACGAATTAGAAGGATTGAATTTTCTACATTTTGATGGGTGTCCTGACCCAAATTAGAAAGTTTTGAGACACATCACGGAAGGTCACGAGTGAACGTACATGACCATCGAGGAAACACCGCAAAGCACATGACCCGAAGTTTCATTAGATAATTATTAATTCTGACCTGACCTCGGTAATCAATTATCTTCAACGAAAAACTGAATGATTATCAATTATTATTCTGAATTCACAATTGCGGTCAAGCCATGAAAACTTCTAACAACTACTGTTAATTCCTAAGAAATAAGTATGGATTTGATATAACAACTCATAGTGCCCGCTGAAATAAACTGGCAATGACAAAGAGACATGCATCAAAACTGCATCACCTCCCAGTGCCCGCTGAAATAAACTGGCAATGACAAAGAGACGTGCATCAAAACTGCATCAACTCACAGTGCACGTTGAGCTTGTAAGATTCTTCGAGAACGGAGCCAGAGATGGACGGGTTCTCAACCCTGCAGGTGATGACAACGTCCTGGTCCTCAGGAGTCGGAGTCAAGCTCAGGCTCGACATCGTCAGGTTCTGCTCCACGACCTGCGAACAGGAAATATTTAGCGTGAGGGTCAATGACGCACAAGAGCAGAAAATTTTCAGGGTGAAATGGACCAAGGAAACCTTTTAGGGTATGAACGGACAAACACTTGAGTGTTGCTCTGCCCTTACTCTGAAATATTAATAAAGAGTCATGGATCTGAAGAACTGGGGTGCACCCTGTTTGAAAACCATAGTGAAGGACTGGTATTTAAAACCACCACCGGGTTTTCAACGGGTTTTCGAATTTTTTCGGTGTCGCTCCTGCGAGAATACAGACATTTGAAATTTATTTCTCTTCCCAGGCGATTAAGATACTCTTCAGTACGGTGGGAGGCCAGAGAATCGCTGATGCAACTTCTTCCTCAGCTATGGAGCTTTGAGGTATTTATTCTACTGCATTACAAGTTTCTTACAAAGCTTTCAAAACAATTCTTGAATCCCTCTTTCTATCGAAATATTAATCATATAAGGTAATTCAAGTCAATTTCTTTTTTCTTTTGATACGACTTATCTTAATAAGGTAATCTACCATGATAATAATGTAGATCGTATGCTCCCAATCATTTTTCTTGAATAAAGTGTTCTCATCTAGCTCATATTAGATATTTCTTTTTTTTTTTGCTAAGAAATTAAGCATTGAAATATGAACAGTTTTGTATGCCCCACGGTTAAGTAAATTAAGTTAAACATAAATGTAAACTTTAAAAATAGCTTGATAATATGATGCCCTAGCAGTTGTTGAACTTATTCGGGCCCACAAGTAGTTCTACTCAAATATGTCCATTGTACTACACTTAAGATACAATCTACTGCTATATCACTTGTCATAAACAAATTGTTTAAATTGTTTAAAATAACTTCAAACATAAATGATGGTAAGTCCGTATGATCTCTGTCGTCATTTAATAGAATTACTCGAGGGGCGTATTTTATAATTACTCATATTTTATAAACAGGAAGCTGATCAGAGCAAATTTTTGAACCAACGGGTTAAAAAACGAGTTGCTGGAAATAAGAATAACATCTTAGAGCCCGCAGACATCGAAGAATATTCACGGAGTAAAAACCAGTCCAGTCACAATACGATCGGTGGAGATTGTATGATCCACTTGAGAAAACAGAGCCTGTAGATCATTAACACTTAGACTGTGGCAGGTGAAACTGAATTTTAGCATTCAATTCAAATTTAAAGTCTAATTTAGTAAGCAATGTTGAATATACCAAACATTAACTGAATCGTGTTTTAACTTAGCTTTAAGTATTTAAAAAAATTGAGATTGTGTGTGTCTACTGATTGGTGAGTAGTATAATGAAAACTCCTTCAGTTACGAAATAGGGTTCATATCCCAGTCAAAGTGTTAACACTAGCACGTACAGAAAAGAGCCACCCTGCAGCGGCCGTTCAGTGATCTCCAAGTAGGAATGGAATATAATATATTAATAAATCTTTCTGAGATGCTTTTTCGAATTTGGTGTCTGTCGCTTGGCTGACAGCCAGGACAGCTCAGGACGTTTATTACTGCACAGTTTCAAAACGCAAAAACAACCTGTGGAATTCAGGCAAGCTGTCTGCTCTAAGATAGGAAAATCAGAGTTTACTGTGCAAGAACATATCTACAGGGTGGGCCTTAAGTTTTCATAGATAGGAAAAATAAACATTCTATATTGTACAAGATTCCATTTCCAAGTTTTCTATTAAAATTTCGTACAACCATGAGACGGATTCCCGATCCAGCCATCGGTATAACTTCAATTCGTTGCTCTTTTGCCAAACGCATGGTCCCTGGTGTCTGAAAATTTGAAAAAAGTTACATTATACTTTCGCCTGTGTATGGGAATTTATTAACCGCCCCGTAGTGTCCAATAAAAGTTTTCTTGGTCATCTAAAGCACGAAGCAACAACGATCTGCGACAGTGCCACTGCATCGGTCAATATTATTTGACCTGACGCCTCAACAAATTCGTGGAGACACTCCAGAACACACTCGGATGCCACACAGTGGTTCTTCAAAACAAGGAAGCCGTTTATAAAAAGTCTATGAAAAAAAGAAGTTTAAGGAGAATATAGTAGGTGTCAAAAAACAGGACAATGGTGAACTGAAAAAAATAGCCTGTAATAAAACAGAAATCTATCCTGTTTCAAAAACAAAAAATGCCTGCCTAACTTTCAGCTCGGAACCTCAAGTTTTTCCACTGGAGGTCTTATTTTTATATATACAATAGTTGAATCACATTGTCCTAAGAGGATAATCACATAGTTGCACGTTTTCTGGTAAAAAATACCACTGGTGGAGGGCCAAAATCAAATGAGGATCTTTTTTGCTTAAAATTTTGCGCCAGAGCGATGTGAAGATCACATAGCAAGAAAAACTGAAAGTTCTAGTTTGATTAACGGTGATGAATGATTTATCAATCTTGCTCAATGATGAGTCGAGCACGTGCTGGCAAAAATAATGTCTGCCGTTGCCCCTAAAACAGAATAAAATACAGGTTTGTTGCCAAACTTCATGTTAGATTAGTATTAGATAAGTTAGTTTAAGCTTTCCAGACAGCAACAAAAGATTTCTTCGGTTAAAATACATCACAAAATGCACCTGGGTAGGCGATGTATGGCGGTAGACCTCACATTATAGTAGCACCCATACGATACGTCAGTGATCTAATAGACAGAGGCAATGTTTGACAGAAGCTTGCTTCTGAAATATTCCTGCAGTGACGCATTTCCCGGCCTCTCGCCGCTCGCCTTTGACGTGTACGGAATCAATTTTGTTCTCAGGTGAAGTTTTTGGACTAAATTTCCGCCCAAAAATGCCATAATGCTAACTCGACGCATCTGTTCTAATTACCAGCAATGGCACGTGGGATTTTAAAAGCAGTCATGGCATCACGAGGAAAAAAGAAGCGTAACTTCGCTGATTAAATGGCGGACAGCTGGAGTGCTAACGTTGCGGCACTGAGCAGGGACGCGGGTGGTCATCCGGAGGCCTCATGGTCATGACACATTGTTTTTGCGTAAGATAGTAAACAAATTCATTATTTATATTCGAATTAAATACCCGTCTAACATTTTTATTCGTTACCAGCATTATTAGATGATTTAATACCTGTTTTATTTTCAGCTGCGGTGCACCCAACATTATGAATCAGATTGAAAAGCAGCCCGCTTTACACAAACGGCATTATTATCAGCACCTCCACACGAAAACGTACCGTTGTGTTCCGAGATAAATCAGTCATCCTTTGTGGTTGTTAGAGATAGAGAATCTTGAAGATGACAACGCGTAGGTTATAAAGGTGTACTGAAACCTATTTTTTCCATTCGAGAGACGAACAAGAGATCAATGATAACTTTGAATGCGAGCTGGTAAAAACCTAAGGGTAAAAATCGTTCTACGGAGAAGTGGGGCTGGGTTGATTAAGATTCAATGGTAGATATCGCCCTACGGAGAAATGGGGTTTGTATCCACCCATTATCGAGCATCTTACGTAAGTGAAGACATAGAGACATCGGAGATGGATGCTGAGAAACACCTGGATGGGTGATGCTTGCTTGACACTGAGAGTGACCAAAAAAGATGAAATGATCAGGTACAGAGCATGAAGCGCAAAAACTCGTGGTATTGAGTCGAGCTGAAGATAGTCTGTGCTTTAAGCGCAGCTAAACGCCCGAAGTTGTAAACAGAAATGAGCGGCAGAAGGTTTATTGTAGTGGCTCGAGGGTGCTTTGTAACCCAAATATTGTGTAAAATATGACAAAGCCGAAGGATACGTTGCACTTTTATCGAGAGCTTGGGCTGGGGAAGCACAAAACTGAAGCACTTCCCTTTTTAAAAACTAAATTAATTTAGCGATGTCAAAAAAAGTCAAATTAAAAAACATTGTTGTAAATATTACGATAAACTGTCATTTCCTTTTCCATTCGAATTTTACTAATAGATATGATATACATTCGATAATTAGTTTCATCACTAACATCTTACATTAATAGACATTGTGTACATTCGCTTGTTAGTTTCATTGCTATCGTTATTATAGCTATATTTTCAAGGTTACTGAAGCGCAATTCGACTGTAAAGTAAAATAATTTAGCTTCTCGAAAAATTTCCAAAAAATACACCACTGATGAAAATAACTGCTGCTCACGGCAGCAATTTGCCGCAGCCAGAAATGCACTTGGGAATTTTTTTATCTCTCTTTCTTGCACTACACGCTTTCCATTAATTCATTAAATCAAATTACGGAGAGTACAAAACGTCGTTTATAAAACACGGAGCGAAGCTTTACGGTACACGTGGTCGAGTTGCATTTCAAGCACAGCCGAAAAACTTTTTTTTTAATATCTCAGAGTCTCGCAAGTAAAATCCACACATGTTTCGATGTTCACATTTGTTCGCGTGACCAGTCAGGCACTCCTGTTTGAAATGCTGCCTTACTCAAAGCAAACTAATGCATGCCAAGGCACAGATTGTTTTCAAAATCTTTATACTGTTGTTAACGACAGGACGCAATAACAATCACATTATTTCAATCCTGAGCTTATTTCAAACACTTGATTGAGGAGCTACAGAGTTCTCCTTCTTCCCAAACGGAAGAAACACCGGGCTCAAACTGCAGAACTTCAAGTTTTCTCGCTTTTCACTAGCCAGACGATTGCTTCAAACCAGTGGTTCTTATTCTAGTTGGAGGTGCTGAACCCCACTAGTTCCATACATGCATTCATCGAACCCTTCGTAGTTGGAAAAATTAAATGTGTTTTTTCTTGAAATTCAAAACACATGTATTTAACTGTATACTCTACTAGTGCACAAACTGTACCATGCCGAATCCAGGTATAAGAACCCCTCTAATAAATCTAACACTAGCCGAGGTGGCCTGTTCAAGATGGCAAAGGCCAAATTTTCTCCAAGCCCACGGCACTCAAACGAAATAAAGAACTGACAACGTACGTTTGGCTATGACCGGCCT